>WMED01003119.1:0-22807 GCA_019650415.1 Pipa parva
GAGGGGTTTGTGGGGGAAAACAGCACAGTGTGAGTAGGGGTATTTGTATTTGTTCCCATTTTGCTCCCAATGCTTCTTCACAGCGCTGGCGGACTGGCCCTGTTACAACTCGGGTGTTTCAGGGCTAAAACATCATCATGTTCAGTGCGGGGGCCAATGAGAATGCTCCCTGCAAGGAGCGTGATGATGTATGAGGCCGGGGAAGGAGAAGAAAAAACTGACACAGCGCGCTGTGCAGGAGGCATCGGGAGAAGCATTGGGAGCCGGCTAATTAAAGCACAGCTCATGCTGTGACTGTAATCAATCGGCTCAGTATAAGGTAAGTATTTTAAAACTTGTTTTTTATGTTTTGACTTTAGGTGTCCTTTAAAATAAGATATTTGCAGTGTGCATAGGGATTTTCATAGGTTTTTTTAAAGTCCGGCCCTTCGTAGGTCTGAGGGGCAGTGAACTGGCCCTCTGTGTAAAAAGTTTGGGGACCCCTGCTGTAATGCATAAAAAATAGCAAAACAAAGAATACACCAGGGGACATTTCTTAAGTATGTGTAACAAATTTCCCCTTGAAGCAAGTCCAATGATTTTAAACACTAACACACACAACAGCATTCCAGAATTTCATTGCAGGCGGTAGTTCCCTTTTTAGATACAATAAAGAGACAACCTGCTGCAATATCCTGGCTTAGTGCTCACAAACAATTTTGCCACAACTGAAATAAAGAAAACATTTATATATCAAAAACACACCATTTTAAACAGAAAGGAATAAGCACTAGCAAAGGTACAGTTTTGATCAGGGTGTCAAAGTCTGGCCTGCGGTGTAATTATATTTGGCTCACGAGAAAAAAACAAATGTCTACTAGAGTTAGCCCACCAGTAGCCAGTGCATGCACTGCTAATGCTACAGATTCCGGAATGCGCTGCTGGTGTGTTGCAGTATCAATCAGGACCCACAAGTGCCCCGTTCTCTTTTGATATTAATTAGCATCCTCATGCTACCAGTCACACTGGGCCACCTCTCACAAAATAAAAATGGAAGGTGGAAAACAAAAGCTTTCTAGTAAAGTGGGAAGCAGAATATCTGTTTACAAATGAAAATGACTGACCTGTTTGGAAAGGTCCATTCTTGTACCTGACGAGAGGGGAAAATGTACTCAATTGCAGACATTTTTACAATAAATATTAGGGTTTGCCTGTGACTTTGTCCAAGTTTTTAATTTTGTCCTACTGTGTATTTGAGTTTGACACCCTTGATTTATATCATAAAAACGTACCAACCTTATAAGGAAGTTTTTTGTTTTACTTTGTATGTTTAAGCATGTATGGCAGTGCGGTGGCTCAGTTTTTAGCACTGCTGCCTTGCAGGGCTGGGTTCAATTCCACCCTTGACTTCATCTGCATGGAGTTCGTATGTTCTCCCTGGACATATGTGGGTTTCCTTCCACAATCCAAAAACATACATCTGTGTGTGACTGAATAGGGAAACTATATTGTAAGCTTCATGATGCAGGGATTGAAGTGAATGACAAGCTTCTGTAAAGTGCTGAGCGCTATATAAAAAAAATAATAAATACAAAATGTAAAAAAATCAAAAACAAAAACTGAAAGTCCATTCAGACAGGCATCCTAATTTTCCAGACAAATTACAAGTGTTCTTACCAGAGAAGCCCATTTCTGCTTTGTTTTCAATACAACATGAACCAAAGTTAACCACTTATGGCAAGGCAAAGTGATTTGTTTCCAACCTTATGTGATTTTTAATGGCTGGCATTTAGGCGCTCAGTCCGCCCCTGACTCAGTGTCCATGTAAAAAAGACTCATAAAACTCAAAGATTGGCAGATTGGCACAAACGAAAGAATATTTACTTGGATTGCTGAGAGTACCTACAACACAAATCATCTTTTAGATATGGAACAGCACTCTTGCTTTGCTCAGAATGAAAACTCACAAACAGCTACAGCTGTTTTAGAACTTGTCATTTGTTCTTATAATGTGCTTTTGACAGATCATTTGTTTGGTATATTTTATATGATTTTGTTTAAAACATTTTTATTTAGCTCCCTTTGGTGTGCACAGATGCTCCAAACAAACATTATTTTTTTTAGTTAACAAGGATAAACAATTCCTTCGCCACCCCAGAGAACACAGTGCAAGAAATTAATGAAACTCTATAGTCTCTAGAGAGTCACAGAACCTTCTCTCCAAGGATGGCACAGACATAAATATTTGGAACAATTACCAAACAGGGCTTTCATTTAAAATGAGTAAGATAGTAATCTTTTGTTACAGGATGATCCAAAAGTTAAACCGTGGTTACATTTAATAAAGATCACCTTTAATAAATATTGAAGTATGAGGGAAGTACTTTACCCTTTTCTGTAAATTTGCATTGTTTCTTGAGTGGAAGCCTCTCATTTATCTCATTGTAGGAGTCAACTGTATTTTAAGAAGTTCAGAGATGACCATTCCTGAGGCAAGAAACAGTAGTTTCACCAAGAAGGTTTTAACAAGCAAAATGAAGTATACCCTGACAAACATATGGTCGGTCAGTGTGTGTAAATTTTTAAAGATACAGGAAAACATAAAAATAACCAGTACCAGATAAAACACATATTATTGAGGTTTTAAAAAGGCAAAGAAAGCAAAAGAAAGTAGATGGGTAAAATATATATATTTGTTATTTTATATGAATACACAAAGGTCACCCGTAGCTAGTCACCTCATATGACTCCTTCGCACTACTACTTGTACAGTAGTTCCAGTTTGGTGCTGCAGGCAGAGGACAAGAAAGCAAAATAGTCCCAGACATTTCACTAATGTTATCCCAGCAGGCATAGGCAAACACTAATTGTTCTGTTTGTCATTGTGACTTTAAAGACCACTAAATGCCACTTATACAACAGGTGCTGATATGTGAGATATGAAGGTTCAAAGTTTATTAGAGATAGGAGTATTTTAACACCTACTCCTCCATAAGGATTTTTAGGGGGCATATTTCCTCCCACAATCAAAAAACATACATCTGTGTGTGTGACTAAATAGGGAAACTAGATTGTAAGCTCCACGGTGCAGGGACTGAAGTGAATGATGAATCTCTGTAAAGCACTGAGTAATATAGTAGCGCTATATAAAAAAAAATAAAATAAATGCAAATAAAAAAACTGTAGAGCATTTCTCCTCAGCATTCATTCATTGATCTCAATAATGTCACCCAGTGTAATACCAGTCTACAGAAAACATACTGCAACTTCTAGATAAATAGTATCTCAAGCAAAATCAGCTTCCATCTGCTTCTTTTCACACTTTAGTATTATTATAAACATCTGCATTTTCCACAGCACTGTATAGCACATTAGGGAAATACAGTGTAATAACCATAAACATAGTAAAGAAGTCAGAAGGCCCTGCTCTGGACAGCTAGTGAAATCTGACAGATCCCTTGACATCCGTCCGTATCATTACAGAAACTTTCATCTCCTTTGCCAGTGTTACTATGATATATCCTCAAATAACAACTTTTTTTAGCAGTCTTGAATGTATTTCATTTAACCTCTCATCTTATCAATTTCCAGCCAACAGTGCTATAGGGTTCATCTCTATGAATTTCCTTAGACAAAGTAAGACATAATTAAGGGCACTGAGCTAATTGGCTACAGGAGCCCTTTGAAACATGAGAATTTTTATTCAGGTGATAATTACAGCTGTTTACCATACACATGGGGAAGCTTCACAGGATAATTCCCTGTGTTCTGTCCTTATCTAGCTTCACGTTTCTCTAAAAAGTCACCATACACAGATCAAATTGTTCAAAAGAAGAAGATTACCTAAAGGGGCTGCTTGAATACAAATCTTTTGGAAATCATATTGTGTGTTGGTGATTACATATCAGAAGCAGATGACTACATTTTCAGTACTTTCCACCAAATTAATAAATAAATCTGCGTGTGAGTGAAATGAACGAATAGTCAGTAAAAGGCTGGACATGCACAGACCATTCCAAGGCTGATAGCACATGGGGAGGAGAGGGATGATGGATCTAACAATTCAGTAACTTAGGTATGATCTAATGCCCAACCAGTTGCTGGGATGCTTTTCATGAAAAATTGAAAATATATTTGCTAAGAAGCAGCTTCACTGAATACATAAATGTAATCTGCTCTCAAGTTTTCAAAACTATACCTGTACATGTAGGCACCACTATTACCACTAAATGTACAAGCAGGATGTAGTAAGAGTAAATACAAGTCTTCTGACCCTTGAGACAAGCACAGTAGCCAGGAAGTCTAGTATTAGGTCTCATTGCTCTTGAAACAGACCAACAAGTAGTCCTCCTGAGTGCACAGACAATGTACTCCAGTCCTTTATAAATATTAATTTTATAACACAAATTCACTAATAAGAATGTACAGACATAATAACTGATTCCGCACTGGGGCCCCCAAGGCATAATACTCACAGCATTTTCCCGTTAAGAGAAAATAGGCTCAACATAGTGAGATACTGTTTAGTTATGGTGCAATTTAAAGTGAATCTTATGCACTTACAAACATCTTTCTTATGTCATTACTTCTCATATAAGAAAACCACTTGGTGGCCCTAGGTGTCAAAATAAACACAGACCACGTGTAGCAAGTATACTGTTATTTATTGAGTATGACATAAAAAAAATTAAAATATTACACTGACATCTTGCATTAAAAAACATGGCAATGACATAAGAGAGATGTTTGTAAGGTCCTAAGATTCAGTTTAAATTGCACAATAACTAAACGGTACCTCACTTATGTTGAGCCTATTTTCTCTTAAATGGAAATCGCAGTGACTATATATTTTTAAAGTGCTGGTTAACTTCTGAAGTGGAGGAAGAAGAACTTCTGCAGATCCCTGACTACATCTAATTTGAGAGAATTTCTTCCAGTAAGCTATTATTTAATACTTGGTTATTTACTATTTTTACATCATGAATTGGTGGTTTAGGAGGTGACAGGCTCTCTATAATGGAGTTCTCCCAGGTTATTTGACAAATGAAAGAAAAAGAATCTGAAATATTATATCATTTCAATCAACATTATATAACTGGAAAAATTTCTTTAACATACTAGCAAATGTTGGGGACTGTGTCGTAGAGGACCAAGACTGGGGTTATATGCCAGTTTCAGATAACATGATATAATTCAGGTTAGCCCAAATAAAATTGTGTTTAGATCACATGCTTTACACAGCCTTATTAAGTTACAAAAGTTACCATCTAAAATATCATCAGAAAAAAAGCTTCAGACCAATGCTACTTAGATTCATTCTAAAATCCTTGCAATGAAGCACAGTAGAAATGCCGTCTGTAGGGGTTATTCACTAAGGTGCGAATTCGACTGTCGAATTCACAAACAGCGGATTCTCATAGTAAATCCGCTACAATTTCCCCATTATAAAGTCATGAAAATTTTTTAAAGTTAAAATTGTGACAATTTTCCAATAAAGTCGCGACTACGACAATATTCTCATTATAAAGACGCGACTGCGACAGTAACAGCCTATTGCGACTGTCTTTATCTGGCGAATTTGCACCTATACGCAACAATTTGGACTTTAGTGAATAACCCAAATAACCCAAAACTACAAACTTTACACTCAAGATTATAATATTGTTTGTCACAAATTTAAGCTATTTTGATAACAGCCTTTAAATAAGTATTTTTCAAAATGAAGTGATCAGATGGTATAACTCATGAACATCATATTGTGACAAACTTTAAATCAATTCTTAAGACCCCGCTATACATTTTAAATGATGAAAGAGGATGCTAACAGTCTACAGACCACTAGTGATCACTTCCTGTTTTCTCACCAGATGCTTTACTTTTAGAAGAAAGAGCCCGCATGCATATTTCTCATGGTAAAATGCCTGATGACAGAACTGGAAGCAGTCGCTGACAGTGGTTTAGGTAAGAGAATGTAGTATCACCAAAAAAAAAAAAAATCTGCATGTTTCAAAAAGCCTAATTAGGACTTTTCCTAAGTGCTTTAAAGCTATTAATTAAAGGAGAGCTTAAACAATGACAAAAAGGTTTGGTTGAATAGGGCACCATATATCAGTTCAGCGCTGCTGCTATCACCAGCAGATGGGAGACGTTTGTAGAATAACTAGAGACAATTCTTTTGCAGTATTTTAGATTTGTTTCCTAGATCTTGAGCAGAATTACCAAGAAATGAGTCAGTAGTGCAGGCTAATCATTCATTAAATAGTTGACCAGTAAACGATGTGCATGCATGTCATGACATGTTTTCAAAGAATAACGTTACCTGCTCCAGTTCCATATTAGATGGAATATATAATGTTTACTTAACTAAATCATAATCTAAACAATGCAGTTTTATGCAAGGATCTAATCTAAATTATTTTTTCCACTGATCTGGTGACAATACATATTGAAAAGAAGTATTCATGTCACAGCATATAAAATAAACACAATTTTTTTATAGCAGTTATATAGGAAGGGGCTCTCTGTTCACATTCCATTACTTCTACTTTCAGTTTAAGAATAAAAGGTCGCTAGGTATGTATCACAATACACTGCACGGGATCACATTAAAGGGAAGCTAAAGACACAGACTGACTGGCATGCTAAAGCTGCAATTCTCTTCACTTCCTGCTTGGATTTTCCACAAATTCAGCAAGCGGAGAAGCAGTTTTACATCATAAATATGCTTCTGTGCTTTCTCAATTCGCTGAAAATCCAGCTGAAAATAGGAAAGAAGAGGATCACAGTGGTGCACATAGCAGAGGAGATCAATTGAATATTGAAACAGGAGGTATCGATGCAGCCCAAAATCCTTATTGGTATATTCCTGCTAAAGAATCACCCCTAGTCCTAACAAGCTTTAGTTTTCCTTTAACAAATGTATTGTATGCACTTTAGCAGCAGAGTGACCCAAAATACTAGTGTAGTTCCAGCTTTATAGGAGGTAATTACTAGCCATACATATTAGCCATACTGTGGCAGTATTAATTTAAGTAAATGGAGAACCAGCACAATTTGTCACCATGTAGAAATGTGATCTGCAAAACTGCCTTGTGCGACTCTACCCTAAGGGTTTCACTGGGGATTACAACTAATTTACCAGTAGTTGCTACTGGAATGAGCCTAAAAATGCAGCAAATGCAATTTTAAAGGGAAAGCAACACAAATAAAAATGCTTTGTTCTTGCCAGAAAAGTACATGGTACAAAGCATATTTGTTTGCCAAATAAATAATTAAGACAGTTTTAGAAAAATTGTAATTATATTGAATAACGCAAATGCCCAGCAAACTTTTTATGTATGCAACAAATTACTGGGAAAATGTGAGTTTCAGTATGAGCGTACCATTAACTTAGCCTCTCATAATATAAGAGGGCATGGGAGAAAAAGGAAGGTGCACATGCCAAGTACTTTTATTATACTTTATGGCAGGGGATCTCAAACTCTTCTGGGTAAATAGACCACAAATAGGAAAAATTTTAAGTTGACAGGCCATATTACTTTCAAATTCAATACATATCTGTACCTTTATTTCTTCTGTTGCCACCAGGCATGAACATAGTTTCCTTACCCGTTCACAGCAGGTGCACACACAAGTGCTGTTTGCAGGTAAGGAAGCAGTGTTCAGTGGCTGGTGATGGTGCAACCGTGCCCTCCTTGTGCCACTAGCAGGCATGTTTCTCCCTCAGCCTGCTCTTTGGTGTTCTGAGGCTGTCTCTGAAGCCCTGGTGTCACATGAACTGCAGATGACAGCCATAGGGGTAGGGGTGTGCGATATGTATTGTTAACAATAATATCGCACACCGAAGTTTACCAATATTGCCAGATGGCAATATCGTGCGCTCGTGCGGCTCCTGGAAGTCTGCACAGACTTCTGGGAGGCAACAGAGGATGAGGTGCACGCTGAACTAAAGCATGCTAGACACCCTGCGCAGACTTCCGGGAGGCGGCAGAGGATGAGGCGCACGCTGAAGAGGATGATATCGTCGATTATCAATCTCTGGTAAGTAAAAAAAAAAATTTGATATTGCATTTTTTTGCAATATCGCCCACCCATACATAGGAGCCACATGTTTGAGACCCCTGCTCTATGGAAAACTTGTTCATTATACAACACAGCATGAACCAGGAAAGTCAGGCAAGAAATACCCATTACTACGTTTACAGCCTGAGTGTGTGTTTACACAACATGGGCTGATAAAAAGCTTATTTGTTGTGAAACAATTCGTCTTCAGTCACTTGTTTTTGATCTGTGTTTACCATAGTGAAAACACATTAAAAATGTCTTCACTTCACACAGTCAGAGAAATGGTATAAATCAAGTGAAGACACAAAAGTGAAGAGACAAAATTACAACTGTGCCAAAGATACACTATGGGTTTTGCTGCATGTGCTATTTATAGTGTGACGAAATACCACACAGGTCACAGCATTGAACTGCATTGTACCGCAAATAGTTCCACGGATGTTTTTCTAAGTGTAAAATGTAAAGTTCTTTTTTTTTTTTTTTTAAATGGTAACTACTCAATGCAAAGAGGTAACAAATGTGGCAAAACACATTGTGTCACTAGCCAACATGATAGAAAATTAGATTCCAATCACATTTAAAGATGCGCTACATTCACTTCCCTTGTGGGAGCAATTATCTGAAATGGACCAAATCTACAATAAGTCACAAGTCATTCAGTAACCTCAAAAAACGAATGTCAAGTAAACACAGGTATGAAAGTTTGTGCTATAGAAAATAACAGACTAAATTGGCTTACCTAAAAAGAAACAAAGGTGTTAGTGTAAATGAGAAAAAGGCTCTATGATGTAGAAAACAGTTGCTTTAAAGCAGAGGTAAAAAAGTACATCAAGCATTCTATATAGCTGGTCCAGGATATTTGTTTTTTGCTGTGGACACTATTGGTCTATTTGCTGGTAAGCACTTAATTGGCTGTTATCAGTGGATGGAGTAGGACTTGTTTATATCCATTGCTCTGATGATTATATTTTTACTATATTATGACTCTTAGGCTGGGTTTAAATGAGTGTATGATGTGCAGCGCATCATATGCTCGTGTAAAAAAACAAACAAAAAAACTGCTTTATGGAAGCCGACGATACTTACCTAGTTCTGGACACACGAGCATATGACGTGCATACGCTGGGTCCGGAACACTGTGTGTCCCATTTTGGCTGGCATATATACGCCGCGCCCAAAAAGCGACACACAAGAAGTGCTGTGAATGCTGAGGGAGCGGTCACACTGTTGCTGGTAAGTACAATTGAAAAATACACCAGATTTCCTCCCTTTTTGAGTGTAACTTTTGCTTTTAATCATTAAATTGTTTTTAGCATAACCCACTAGGGGAGGTGCTTCTTTTGTCTTGAACACTTCATATTTTTATATCCAATAATGAAGCAATGAAACTGTATATTTGCAGTTACTTCCCGTTAATGGTAACTTCTTTATTAAGAGTTGATTTTTTTCTGCTATACACACAGTGTATAGCAGATACACACATATCACAGTGCAGGACTACCATTTATTACACATAAACTATTAGCATCTTTCATTAATCATAGTTAAAACACAGACACATTTGCTGCATTTATTCCAGTTTCATTTCCAAACAAATGATTAGATTTACATTTAGAAACAACAGCAGGGTGTATAGAATAGGAATCTTGAGGAATTATAAACGTCATGCTGAAATTTTCAGCTCTTTCTTAACTTTTGTACTGCGTCAACACAAACATTTTTACCTTTTGCCTTACAGTCATGGGTAGGCAATCATGCAGATTCAAAAAATGCATTGGTATTTTGTAATAGCTTTATTATTTTATTACTATGGTAAAATTAAAAAAAAAAAAAAACACGCATAAAGGGCCAATTTCACAGGTGTCAAACTGTGTGGCATTAACAGGCTAAGAATGCAGAGATCTACAGTTCACAAAAGGTAAAGGACATGGGGTTAAAAATAAATGCCTGAACCAAACAACATTCAAGGCATTTTAAAGATGCACTGCCTGAGATGAAGTTAGTTTGGTGAAGAGAAGCTACAAAATGATGTACACAGGGTGTATTTACCACAGCAGTAAAGTATCTATGCAGCAAAGGATGTTGCCAGCAAATACTGCATGTGCCAATCTCATGCATCTCACCTAATTAAAATACCATTTGCATGTGATATCTATATATCTTCTATGTAAACATAATGACAAGTAACATTAAACCTCAAAAGTCCTGTGGACACACCCTAAAATCCATTTATTACATAAGGAAGTGAGTAAACCAACCTCTGACACTAATTTTATCATCATATATACCTCTTCTTCATCTAGAAAATGATCATTGCATCTATCGCCCTTTGATACACTCTTCCACACCTGTGCTTTAATTTATAAAAAATCTAATTCTGTTTATAAAATATCTAATTGCAAATATGGCTAAGAAATACATTCTTTTATTATATATGTAAGCCTATGGAAAAAAATGGATGTTGTTTTGCAACAAAACACCTATTTAGGTTGAATTTGCTACAATTCACCATCGCTCCTTTTCCCCTATGTAAAAAAAAAAAAAAAATCATCACTATGCAACTAAATACACTGCAGCTTACATATGCAGTTTAGTGAATAGGCATGCAATTTTGCACTTTGATAAATACGCTCCAATTTAGTTTAGATAAATTACTTGAAACATATTTGTGATCATTATTTAAAGGTCTTTAAAATGTGTTTTTATTTTCAGTTTACTGGGAATTTGAAATGGATGTGAATATGTGACTGTGGGTGCCACAGACAGCATTGAGTCAAATGAGGGATTATCTAGAAAAGTTGGAAGTTTTTTGACCACTTGATGCTAGAGAAACAATTTTTTTGTTTGTTTTTATAATTACGCCAACATTGCCAATCTAAAAAGGTCATTGCCGCCATGTCACAAGACAGATTTACATTATTTTTACCTTGCGAAGTTGTTTTCGACCCTATATAAATAAGTGGTATCCTTTATATACATCAGCCTTGGGAGATATTTATAAAAATCATAAAAGTTTTCTCCTTGTATATCAATATACCTTGAATTAAGTCGAATATATCAATAATCGCCCATAATATTTATTAAGCCCCCTCTGCACTTTTTTTAATTGCTGAAAAGAGGTTGAGGGAAATGAAAATCCATTATTCCCTATGGAGATAGTTTAGAACATTTTTTGTAAGTCCCCATTGGAAAAGACCATCGATATCAATATTAATGTAAAAGGAACTCCATTGAAAGTAATGTTAAGTTTAGCAGCATTACTGCATCAATATTTAATCGATACCAATTTTTTTCAAAATCGATAAATTTTATGTGGCACTACATAAATTGAGGGAAATTGAATATGTGAATAAAAGAAAAAATAGTGATAACATGGTAAAAAACAGCGAAACAGACTGAATTGCAGAGAACAGATCTAAATGATCTTATAAATTTCCCGCACAGTGTCAGAGATCTGCTTCTGGAAAAGGGAAAAAAAACAAACAATAACACACACACACAACTCTGCTGAGAACAGTATTTTCCAAAAAAGTGCTATTTGATCTCTTACTATTACACTTGTTTTTTTCTTTTGCTCAAGAAGCAGGTGTGCAGTGAATTTTTCGGGGAATTTCAAAGGGAACAGGATACCAGGGGAAATATGTTTATAGTAAACAACAAACAGGATATCTTTATGCATCTGCTGAAAGACTGCAACCTATCAGTGCATAAAGTCATTCAAAGTAAGGTAGGATTACTCTCGCTTTACATAACTGTGCCAAATCGCTCGCCTATTTTAGTTTATTACAATGAATTACAGTTTCTGGGAATCTGCAGTCTTGAATGTTATTCTATCAGGAATAGTTACTAGTTTAAGTTCAAAACAAACCTTTCCAGAAAGTAATGGTTTTTTTTGGATTTCTTTAATCTAACATGCCTCCCAATTCTCCAGGGTGGGAAGAGCGGGACAAAGCTGTCACCCCCTGGAGGTGATATCACCACTGCACCGCTCTCTTTCCCCAATTAGCTGTGTGCCAGTGATATCATTCCCTGGAGTCAGCTATCAGGTACAAGGAAGGGGGAGGCAAAATGGCACGGTACTTTGGGTCAGGGATCCGGGAACCCAGAACAAGACCCAAAAACAGACTGTCGTGTGAAATCTGGGATAGAGGAACTATAGCCAAAATACACATTACTGTACCAATATTTGTCAAAATGTATTTATATAGAGTTATTTTTATGTACAGTTTTCCTGCAATTACCATTTGAATTTTAATTATCCTACAATTTTCCCCACCTGGGGAAACCTCCAACCAGTACAGCTTTTCAGCATATTTTTAAGATAGATTCACATTTTGCAAGTTATTCTTAAGGGAAAAAAAGCAAGCTGTTCTACATTCATTCAAATGTTGCTCTTGTTAAAATATACAATTTTCAGTAACTAGTTGTGATAATTGCTGCAAAATTTCTACTGATCACGCTCAAGCCCTGAAATCAATAGAGCACTCAGCAGGGCTGTGGAGTCGGAGTCGTGGAGTCAGAGTCCATTTTGGTGGAGTCGGAGTCGTTATAAAATGGACCGACTCTGACTCCGACTCCCAAAATAAATTGGTAGAGTTAGTTCATTGCAGCATATGCTGAATATATTTTTATAAGATGTTTGGAAAATAATGAAATGTCCTGTAAAGGTCTTTTCTATTTCTTATATAAGGATCTAGGCTCTTAATTGAAATGAATGTGTGCTGCACTTTATGTACATGCTCAGTAGTGAAGCTCCTTGCTACAAGATCAGAGGAAAAGGTACTGGAAGGAATAGCTGCACTCATCATAGATCTGCTATAGCAGGGGTCCCCAAACTTTTTACACAGGGGCCAGTTCACTGTCCCTCAAACCGACGGAGGGCCAGACTTTAAAAAAAACCTATGAAAATACCTATGCACACTGCACATATCTTATTTTAAAGGAGACCTAAAGTCAAAAAATAAAAAACAAATGTTAAAATACTTACCTTATACTGAGCTGATTGATTACAGTCACAGCATGAGCTATAATTAGCTGGCTTCCGATGCTTCCCCCAACACCTCCTGCACAGCGCGCTGGCTGGCACAGATGCCAGCGCGCAGCTCCTTCTCCTTCCCCGGCCTCATACATCATCACGCTCACTGCGGGGAGCATTCTCATTGGCTCCCGCAATGAACGTGATGATATTTAAGCCCTGAAACATCCAAGGTGTAACAGGGTGGGAGGAGCTGCGGCGCTGGCTTCAAGTCAACCAGCACTGTGAAGAAGTGTCAGGGGAAGCATTGGGAGCCGGCAAATTACAGCACAGCTCATGCTGTGACTGTAATCAATCGGCTCAAGATAAAGTATTTTAACATTTGTTTTTTATATTTTGACTTTTTAATTCTAATTTAAAAAAAACACAAAACGGGAACAAATACAATATTTAAAATACACTTTGCTGCCTTCCCCACAACCCCCTCCCACACTGTGCTGCTTTCCCCAACAACTCCCATCCCACACTGTGCTGCCTGCCCCACAACCCCCTCCTTACTGCATGTCCTCTGAAGGAGGGGGGGCGCTATCATTGTGCTCGCTCCCCCGTTTTTTTGTTTCTACCTTGTACCCGGCCCGGCTTAGTCTGCAAGTAAAGATTACAGCGCTTCTCACTTCCTCCCCAATGCTTCCTGATGATGTTTAGTAACATCATTAGTATGCGCGGGGGGAGGGACAGAGGAGCGCTGTAATCTTTACAGCAGACTGAGCCGGGCCGGATACTAGGTAGGTAGCAGTAGGGAAAAGGAGGGGGGCAAGCACCACGATTGTGGCCCCCCTCCTGCAGCTGCCTCTACCCCTAGTGCCGGCCCAGCGATGGGGGCCGGATGCGGCCCATGGGCCGTAGTTTTGGGACACCTGTGCTAGAGAAAACAGGATTAAAGAAGTTTGCTCACTACAAAAATTAGCTTTCAACATAAAGGGACTGTTAAAAGAATACATTTTGTAAATATTTTGGTCAGTAGATTTTACTTCATTCATGAACTATAGATAGTTCAGCAGGTCTCTCACTGCACACAGGCGTCTATGGTAAACAGCATACCAGAAAGAATGTTATCTTATTAGCTGAGATGAGTAACCTCACCTCCATGGAATGATAGGATGATAAAAAGCTTAAATTAAGTTCTCTCTTAAACATCCGGCATGTATGAGGGAGTCGGGAGTCGGAGTTAGGGGAAATTGAGGAGTCGGAGTCGGGGCTTTGGCTTACTGACTCCACAGCCGTGGCACTCAGAAAATTGAGGAGGTGACAAATATTTCAATACTAAATTTGTTTAGAAATATATATTAAAAATATTAATTTGCTGGTATTATAAATATTGGAAGAAAAAAAAAAAAAGAGAGATAACAGTCTATTGTCTTTAGTTAATACACATCCAATAGAGTGGTTTTCTTGTGCTGCTATTCCATGCAGGTAGCTCAACAGCATATAACATTACTGTTGAGTAATCAGTAAATAATATAAATGATGCTGGAGCTTAGGCATTTACTGTAAATTGTAAAAACAAAAGCAGTGATTATTTCCTCACAACATATTTTGGGTCACATCTGGACCCTTTCTCAAGTGAACCCAACTTAATACCTAAGCTCATGTGTCATTTATATTATTAAATTTATTGCCTTTAGCTGTCCTGCAAATAAGCTGATATCTTCTACTCTGTGAAGCTCTGCAATCCTCTTCACTTCCTACTTCCTGTTTAAACTCATGGAGGTAACACACACCTATAATGTAACAAGTCACTCAGGCATCTAAACTTTCTCCCTTTCTCACGGATTGAAGAGGAGCAGATAATCAGTTACAGGGTGCTCTTTGCATGCCACATGCGGCCTTGCAAGACATAACTTTTGTAAGTTAAATTTGATATATGTATATATATATTTTTTTTTTTTTTTTAAAACACCACTAGATTACACACCTCTTAACAATTCTACAATACAATTATAATACAGACAAGGGAAAGTGCTTAACATAGAACAATTGTAGTAAATTACAATCATAACATTATAAAGATATACTCTAAGCGCCAGGCAGTGACTAAAATCATAAGAAGTCATATTCCCCACATTTCCAAATAATCTTATAAAACCATTACCTACAACATCAGTTTCATCTTTTCTTTTTGTAAAAGAAAACAAGAGTTTCTAGAAATGAACTTACTTTAGGTCAGTGGTGGTGAACCTTTTCAGCACCGAGTGCCAAGAAACGACGCCACTCACCAGCGCCTTCCCCAGAAGTGCATCGTACCTGAGTCAGGTAAGAGCTCTGCTGCGGCTATCCTATTGGAGAGCAAGCACTCCTTCAGAGTAGGCCAAGGATCTGACCTGAAAACTGTCAGGTCACGTCTGCAGTCTGCACTGAAGGAGTGCTCACTCGCTGGGGGGGGGGTACTGAGAATAGCAGAGATGGCGACTGCACTCATGCCCTCTCTGGCATGCTTTTCATAATATCATATGCCAGGACCAGAGATGCCAGCCACCAACAAATGTATTACATTTTATTAAAATGAGGCCAAACTTTAATGTTAGTAAGGAAACAAAGTCCAGGTCCAGTAATAACATGTACTTGCACTGTTAACTACACCCAAAATGCTCCCTGTGGTGTTCGTGGGATACTATTCAGATAGAAATGCCTTATACCTCTATTCCATGAACCTCTCTTTGGATTTAAATAGTGTCAACTTTATATTCTTTTGGAAATAAAAGTATGACATATTAAAATGTCTGTAAAAATATTGTGCATCAGGATTTTTTTTTTTTTTTTTTTTTTTTTTTTTTTTTTTTTTTTTTTTTTTTTTTTTATTGGCAGTAAAACATGTTTCCAATGGTTATCAATCCTGGATAGGAGTGACAAAATTATTACCTGCTTTAAACAGATATTATCACCAGATTTATTTTGTTCTTTTGCCTTAAAACAATGCTAAATTAATTTAGCACTGAAAACATTTTTTTTTTACCATTATACTGAAAAACAGTAATAGAAATAGAATAGTAATAGAAATAATTGTTTAATAACAATTATTAATTGTTTAATAACAATTGTGAAATAATTGTTTAATAATTCTTCTGGTCTTTTTTATCTTTACTGACAGCAGCCATGTAGTTCAACAGACTTCACCCAGTTCCATTGTTTTCTATGGCGAAAATATAATAATACATAATCAGAAAGCATGCCCTAAAGCCCAATTTTTAAAGCTAAATAAATAAATATCTTTCCACACACAATTTATAATTGGAAGTACATATTGAATGTATGTCAACTATAAATACTTTTGAGGCAGTTAGTTTCATTTTTTGATGTTAATGTTCCTGCCCGTTCTTCACTTTATGACTCTGATAAAGATAGTCTTTATGACAGAAAGCTACAGCCTAAACATCTTTTATCAAAAAAAAAAACAACAACAAAAAAACAGTGCAGTTTATAGATGAGTTTGAAATAAAACATGATTTTAAAAAAAAAATAGAAGATTTAGGGCAGCGGTTCTCAACCGTCCCACTGGGGTTGAGAACCGCGCCAACTCCCGTAAGCACCTGCAGGAACCCTTCTTATAAGGGTTCCTGCGGGTGACGTCAGCAGTAAACGTCATCACATGACGCGCGACATGACGTTTCGGCCGCAAGGTCATCACGCCGCGTGGCGACGTCACAGGGGGGTCGCGGTCTCAACAAGGTTGAGAACCGCTGATTTAGGGATAGTAATATCCCCTTAACGCTGACCTGTTAAATTAAAGGATCAGAAACGCACACACACACAAAAAATCCATTTTTAATTAGCATGTCAGTTAAATGCATTATTTGCAAAATTGTTGTCATCTTAGTTTACGTCATACTGATGGCAGACATGTTGTTAAAAAGACGTCACTCACCTAGTCCCATTGTGGTGCTTTAATCAATACATATTAAACATGGCTAGACTTTAGCTGGGCCAAGCCAGGTTGCCATCCCAACTTGACTCTTGGTCACGTGATCATGTCACATGATCTGTGGTTTACTTGCAGCAACACCGGGGCTGCAGCTTTTTTCATAAAATCAGCACTGGTCTGATGAACATGAAAATGGTCAACAGAAGTGGAAACCTAAAGACTATAAATAGGAGGAAAGTCTGTGAATTCAAAATTATGGAGTAATTCAAAACTTTGGAATGAGGTCTAAACTATGACCTGGGGTTCATTATCAATCATAAATTTATGATGTTTTCAATCTGAGGAGACAAGACATCAGATGGGCATTCTCACACTTCATGCTTCCTGCCTCATTTGCTCTTGTCAATAGTTATATGTCCCACTGTACACTGTGTTCCAAATTATTATGCAAATAATATTCTCATATTTTCCAAAATTACCTATATGAATTGCAGTCATTGTAATTTTCCAGTCATCAACTATTCAAGTATAATTGAAAGGTATTCAAGGCATTAGCAGGTTATTACAAACTGAAATCAAATAGATTTCAAGTAAAATCTTTATTCTAGGTGATGTTACATTTGCACATAGGACCCCTTGTTCGAAAGGAGCTTCTGAACTCTCTCGTCCATTGAATTTGTCAGCTTTTGGATGGTTTCTGCTTCAATTGTTTTGCATGAGGGCAGAATACCCTCCCAGAGCTGTTGCTTAGATGTGAACTGCCTCCCGCCATCATAGACACTCCTTTTGATGATGCTTCAGAGGTTCTCAATGGGGTTGAGGTCAGGGTAGCATGGGGGCCACACCATAAGTTTGTCTCCTTTTATACCCATAGCAGCCAGAGATGCAATGTGTTATTTGCAGCATGAGACGGTGCATTATCATGCATGAAAATGATCTTGCTGCAGAATGCACGGTTCTTCTTTTTGAACCATGGCAGGAAGTGCTGTTTGAGAACCTCCACATACATTATGGAGTTCACCTCTACCCCTTCAGGGATCCTAAAGGGGCCGACAATCTCTCTACCCATGATTCCAGCCCAAAACATTACTCCACCTCCTCCTTGTTTGCATCCTACACTCCATCCATCTGGACCGTCGAGCGTCGCATGGCACTAATCGGTGAACAAAACCGTTTTGAAGTCAGTCTTCATGTATTGTTTGGCCCACTGGAGTTGTATCTGCTTGTGTGCAGTGGATAGAGGAGGTTGACAGGATGGCTGCAAACCTCTGAAGGACCCTGCATCTTGTTGTTCGGGGGACGTTGGAGGCACCAGCAGCTTCAAAAACTTGTCTGCTGCTATGACAAGGCGTTTTTGCAGCTGCTCTTTTAACCTGATGTACTTGGCTGTTGGAAAGAGTCCTCAATTTTCCCTTATTAGCAAGCACATGTGTGTGCTGTGAATCAGCTACATACTTCTTGATTGTGCGATGATCACGATGAAGTGTCTTGGCAATGATGATTGTAGTCATGCCTTGACCTAAATACTCCACAATTTGTTGCTTCTCAGCAGCAGACACATCCTTTTTCTTTCCCATTTTGGCTGAAAATGTAGGCTGCTTAATAATGTGGGACAGCCTTCTTAAGTAGTCTTGCCTTTAATTGGACACACCTGCCAAACTAATTAGCACAGGTGTCTGCAATTGCTTTTAGTGATATAAAGAAAGAGCTCTGACACACATCACCATCAGTGAGTTTAACTGACAAACAAAAAAACACTTTTTGCTTAATAATTTGGAACAGTGTATTATTTTTTGGATCTTTATATGTTAAATGTGTCTTGTGCACATTAAGTTCACTACTGTATTTCACGTTGAATCTTTATCTGTATTACTTACCCTTATGCTTGGCCTTTTTGCATTTCTAAAAACTAACCTAGAACAAGTTATACAGTAATAACTAGTATGTCAGTTAAAGTGAAATGCTAAAGTTTGAGAAATACTTGTTTTCTGTCACTTAAGTTATGCAGTTAACCTTAAATTATACATGAAAAAAATAAAAACAAGTCATGCTATGGGCGAAATTTATTAAACTTGGAAAAGCCATTTGCACTTTTCCGAGTTTAATAACTCGGGAAAATGCTTTGAAGTTTCTCACAGTAAATATTGCGAAATTTGCCAAGTGTGATACTTGCCGTGACAAACTTTTTTTTAATTAAATATATCCATGGAAAGGTAGCCATACAGTATAGCTACTTTTCCATAGGTATATTTAATTTTAAAAAAAAGTTTCTCACGGCAAGTATCGCACTAGGCAAATTTCGCAATGCTTACCGGGAGAAACTTCAAAGCATTCTCCCGATTAAACTCGGAAAAGCCGTTTTAATAAATTTAGCCCTAATTTAGTATGAAATGTAAAGTTTTCTGCTGCACACTCTTCCCTTTGAACCCAGGGAAAATTAGTTGCAGGTGCTGGTTTCCTTGGGTGTTATCGCCAACACCTCTATCACAGGATTAGATTAAATTAATATAGGGCAGCACACTGCAATGCCTTTGGAATTAATCCATTTATTTAGTGGCCTTCACCAACATGCATGATATTGCCCTTGGAAACAGTCATGTGCAGTACAGATATGGGGGTAATTCAGCAAGGTGCAAACTCACCTTGGGATGCTTCGATTCACCTCTCTAAAATGGTTACGCGCTGGCTTCTCTCCTACATGCGCACATTAGTGCGCTCCTTAAAGCTATTCTAGTCTCGCGAGGTGACTCGAGTGGAATAACTTTAAAGCGTGCGCTGATGTGCATGTGTAGGAGAGAAGCCAGCGTGTAACCATTTTTGCGAGCTGAACCGAAGCATCACAAGGTGAGTTCGCACCTTGCTGAATTACCCCCTATGAAAGGAAAGAAGAAATAAAATAACTTTTTATGAGCTGAATTTTTTTTAATACCAGAAAAAAAAAGAATCTCCCATAGTTCAGAAGGCAGTTATTCCTACATTGCACTTTAAAAATGTTACCTTTGAATTTAAATGTATGTTTTTGTTTGTTTTTTTTTTGCGTGTTGCTATCTCCGTTTACATTCTTACATAGTTGTAGTTATCTGTAAACAAATCCCAACTCTGTCTCATTGTTTCCTATGGAACTTTAGATAATACAGATACATGAACAACATTTTGAAGAATTCCCTTTTAAGGGCAATGGTACATGGCCATTTTGACCAATGGCAATGGAACATGGACATTTCCAACTGTGGTGGTGGTGGACTCGCCAACCATGAAAACACTGGTATTTGCCCCAGCCTAAAGCCTTTTTGCCACTAAAGCCTTTGATGAAATTGTACCAAATATGTACAGTATAATATATTGATCTCAATGGCACTCTCAAAGGTACATCCACCTAATGTGACCCATTTGATTCTTAGAAAAACTAGACAGGATCAACGTTTTTAGAGTGAAAGAGGCCTTATAGTTGAGTTTAGCAACGTGTTAGCCATAGATATAAGCAGAGACAAATAGAGTATAGGAGATACCTTTTATTGGCTAATGGAATAGATATCATCGGGTAGTATGAGGGGCAGGCACTGGGGCAGAAGGTACCGTGGGAAGAAGAGGCGGGGTGCCAGTAAATGAAGGTGGGTACACTGAGCCCTCTGACGCTCTCTGGGCCATTCACGTGGCCCGATGGCAATAATCCCTGACCACCCCTGACTTATACTCTACTAGAGGCCTAACAGACACCTCACTACTTTCCTAAAGGAGAGCTAAAGTGACTGGAATTCTGGGATCTGTGCTGTAGATGCAAACATACACAGCACTTAGAGCAGGGAGGGGGCGGTCATAAATCATTGCAGTGGCTGCAGCAGATTGCAAGTCCATAGTGCCCGTCAGAGTTCTCAGGTATGAATGGAAGAGAAGATCACTCTTGAATTCACAGATATAATGCTTTGATTGACTACAGGCTACAGAGAAGGCTAGCATTAAGGTAGCTCTTAAACATATGTATTCAGTGATGTACTACATTGCAACATATTAAACCCTTGATATAAATGGGGTGTATTTTCCCAATACAGTAATTAATACTTCCCAACCAGCTACATTAAGATGGAAATATTTCTCTGGAAAAACAAAAAAAGTTTTGACATAATCACAATGCCCAACCAAACAGAAGTCAGACTTTGTGACAACAGGAACTTTTCTGCTACCACTCTACAATAAAAGTCAATCTCAATTAAAGCCTCCCATGGTATTAATGTATCATATAGAATTTTTAGGCAACATTAAACAGTATTAAATGTAAAGTCATCTTTATAGACTAACCAAGGAGAAGCACCAAAGTACCAATTAGATTAATAACATGGCAGAAGCTTAAAGGGAGATTACACTGAATACTAATGGATGCAGGGAATTATTAATAGCTATATATGATTTCTGAGTAAATGTAGGATGATTATACATCTGAGCATCAGAAACATCAGTGTCATAAACTGGTGTTGCAGCAGTCCCAATTGTAACTGGGACTGTAGTCCCAGGGGGTCCAGCCCCTTTGACACTACCACTGCAACCCCTCTGTCTGCAGTCCTGTGGCTTCTCTCTGTACTCCCCAGATCTCTGTAAAGCAGGGTTCACACAGGTGAATTTTCTACTGTGTTTTTTTTTTTTTCAATTGAATGGTGAAAAAATGCTGGTGCATTCACATTGGTGGATTTTCCTTTGCGTCTTTTAAAAAATTGCATTCGGGGTGGTACTTCTAAGTAAAACAACTCACTATGTTGGTGTTTTTCCCTCATGTGTGACCGCTATTGTTCATTTCCTATTGCTACTAATCCTGTCACATTTTTTGCATAACATTTTACGCGGTCGAAAAAACACAGCAAGAAACATCCTAGTGCATATTCTACTCTATGAAATACTAGTGTGTTATTGAACAGCAGTGTAATGTGTCAGTACTTTCAATGTGTTTTCACGACTGTGTATTTTCAGTTTTTTTTTTTTTTCACCGCAAGAAAAGAGTAAATTCCCCCATGTGAATCCAGCCTAAGTGTTCTTCATTTGGTCCAGAGTGCACAGAAGCAAGCAGCACTGTGGGAGGTAGATCCAGTGCCAGTCCTGCACCAATTCCAGGGAAGGGGGCCCACTGCTGTATAGTTCTGCTGCTGAGAAGCATATTTATTCCAAACAGGTCTACAGAAGACAGCTTCCACTCATATTAATACATTTGAAATGTAGATAAATAAGGCTCTGACAACAGTCAATCATGGCCTGGCACTTAGAGTGATGTAATTTCTTGATTATTTGCTTGTAATTTACTTTACTTGTTCTTTTCACTTTTCCCATGTCTGTATTATAATTGTATTGTTGGATTGTACAGTGCTGTGTAACCTAATGGCATTTTATAAATAAAAATATACATACAATGAATTGCACTTAATTTGTTAATATTACAGTCTTATGGATCTCTCCCCAGGAGACTGGTAGTGTAATCCAATGATGCCCAACCTTTTTCTGCCTGGGGGCCATATAAATTTGTGACACGTGTGTCACAAGCCACTTTAAAGTCTCGACAATTTTTAAAATTGCAGCTGCGACAATATTTCCATAGTAAAGTCATGACTGTGACAATATTCTTATTATAAAGCTGTGACTGTGACAGTAGCAGTCTATTGCGACAGTCTTCAGCTGGCAAATTCACACCTATACGGAACAATTCAGACTTCGGAATTTGGACCAGGGGCTGGATAGCACCGCGTCACGGGCTGGATATGGCCCACAGGACGTAGGTTGGGCATCAATAATCAATTAAACTCACTGTGGCCACAACACATACATATACACAGAATAGCCAGGACAGGGAATACCAACCTATTATTTTAATCTTCAAAGACCACAGAAAT
>WMED01003120.1:0-17431 GCA_019650415.1 Pipa parva
GCAGCCATGAATCGTGATGCGAATCGAATCGTTGTTAAAATGAATCGTTACACCCCTAATCATAACAAATCTCAAAATAATTACTGTAAGAAACTTCCAGGTGTTTGCCCAAATATTAAACTTGGAAAAACGAAATCGAACTTAGACTGAGATTTCACTTTGACTGAGATGCAGTTTACTGTATCTTTATAACAGAAATATAGATTGCTGAAGGCTATGAAGTATATAAATAAATTATTTTAATTATTTCAGCCTGGTGAACTTCTCAGCTTAGTATATAATGACCTGCACAAAGGCAGAAAATTGTATAGTTTTAAACTTACTTTGTAGAAACTACATATATTCAGCCTCACAGAAAACAGTACAGTCCTCTTTATTGATATGTCAGAATAGTATTTATGGTGATTATTTAATAGCACCTTTACTTAGTGAAAAGTATTAGTGTGCCTAGTTTATAGTACTCTTTATAGTACATTTTACATAGAACATGTGCACACTTCTACATTTTCCTGTTCGTTTTAAACTTACTTTGTAGAAACTACAGATATTCAGCCTCACAGAAAACAGTACAGTCCTCTTTATTGATATGTCAGAATAGTATTTATGATGATTATTTAATAGCACCTTTACTTAGTGAAAAGTATTAGTGTGCCCAATTTATAGTACTCTGTATAGTACATTTTACATAGAACATGTGCACACTTCTACATTTTCCTGTTCCGTTTTGAATTTTCTATTTCTAAATATATTTCCAGATGCTAAAAAGTATTCTGAGAAAAAAGCTTTTCACCACATTTTTACTTTCCTATCAGCAGAACAGCTGCAAAATGGAATTCTGTCTTCCATTGTAGTAGTAGATAAATTTGGGTGGTTAGGAGTGATATTGCAA
The DNA here is from genome assembly GCA_019650415.1 of Pipa parva. NCBI lineage: Eukaryota > Metazoa > Chordata > Amphibia > Anura > Pipidae > Pipa > Pipa parva. The sequence goes on from WMED01003120.1 coordinate 890, forward strand.
AGCTAGCACTGTCACAGGTAATAGATGGATTGTGTGGAGAGAAAAGAGAAGAACAAAATGGTCAGCAAGATTTAAACAATGTGCTTTAGCATAAGGTGGGCTGGGCCTCAGAGTAGTGTTATTGTTCCCTCCCCACCCTATGATCATTTTATGACAGAGGATGTAACTACAAGAAATTTGTAATTAGCAAAGATTACACTTTAAACCAAATACACTAATTACATTTGTTTTTTTAATTAATTAAACAAAATCTGAGAAAACTACAGCATATATTAAAGAATGACAGAAATTGGAAACAGGGTTGTGTAAATTAGTGGCGCTTTATAAATAAAATTATATACACAGTACATACATACAACATAATGAAGAGGAATTTAAAGTTTAAACATATCAGACATGCAAGTGCTCAGGGGATAGGAACAAAGCCAAAATTAGTAATTTGATTTGACTTACAAGGTTGTTTATAAACTGTATTTTTTTTTTAATTCAAAGATGTTATTTGAATCAGTTGTGGACATCTTTTAGCTGCTACCTTGCCAATGACAAATTATTATTTTCCTTTAGTTAAAGGGAAACTCTAATGTTACAGTTCCTGCTATAATATGAAAGAGTAGATATAAACAAACATTTTTAGAAACATGATGTATTTATAGAACATACCATTTTTCATAAATCAAACTTCATATATGCTGTGACAGTGAAACTGAGATTTGTCTGACAGGATTTTAACTAATCACAACATTGGTGGGTTTGTAAGCTTATGCAGACAGCTGGAACGAGGAAGAGCTGCAGGTTCTATGTATTTGGAGTACAGGCATATTATGTGCCCAGTCTGATAAAAGTAGCAAAACTATGATGAGTGTGTATGCTAACCAATTTATCATAGGACATTTGTTCAACATGCAGTTGCATCTGAGAAATAGTTGAGATCCAGTGCTTGCACATGCAAAATAAATTATTTATATTTATATTATAGCTGTAATCTCTCTTAACAAAATCATATTTACAGCTGTTTATCCCATCCCCTTTGAGTCTGCAGGGTCAGTTTGTTTGCATGCGATTAGATTATGAATTGTATCTATTCAGCACAGTTGATGACATTAAACTGTTCTGGTAATGCCTCCTTAAATATGATTTCAAACATGTGTGCAATATTTATAAACTATATCAGTGACAAGCTTTGATAACAAAGTATAAACCTTTAATTTATGACTATTAATTTACAGGGTTTAGTTTTCCTTTAGTATGATGAATTTTTGGGGCTGCCCCTTTGAAGTTAAAAAATTACCCAATGTAAATAAGCCCTTAGCCATACTAAAGGTAAGCAAACATATACATTATATATATATGCATTTATTGTATTGCTTGTGACCTCATAAAGGGAGGACAGACCTCTTGAAAGCTCGTCTATTTAAAAAAATCTGTTAGTCCAATAAAAAAGGTTTATTTCTATAAAGCATTCTCACAATTTATCAAATTAAATAGGACAAAATATAATGTATACGTAAATTATTTAATAAAAGTAATAGTTTCTTAGTGAAGCTAGGATGATATTTTAATTACCTTTTAAAATGTTATTCTTGTTATGGAGGTCTTAAAGTGCACCGTCACCAAAAAGTGACTTTATTTAGTCTAGCATAGTATGCTAGACTAAACAACTTTGTCATTTAAATATATTAAAAAATACTTACCTTTTAAAAGTTATCTCTCGGTGAATCTGCCTCTCAAACCGACTTTCTGCTAAAAGCCTAGCAGAGAGTGCAGTTGAGAGGCTGTACTATGAAGCTGGCTTACTTGATTGACAAGTAAGCCAGCTACATGATGTGATCATGTGATTGCGTGCACGTACATGACCGCGCGACTCTAGGCTGGGGAGCTCAAAGCACTTGCGCTTTGAGCCCCCCCAGCCAGTAATGCTGACTGGGGAAGCTGTCAGCGTTACTGGTTGGGGAGGCTAAAAGCGCATATGCTTTGAGCTCCCTAGTGTGTGATCGCGGTTACATGCTCAAAGCATATGCACTTTGAGTCTCCACAACCAGTAACACTGACAGCTTCCCCAGTCAGTTACAGGGGAATCTGTCAGTGTTACTGGCTGGGGAAACTCAAAGCGCATATGCTTTGAGCTCCCCAGTCTGGAGGCATGCAATGCTGGGGGGGATGCACAGTGTGGGGGGAGGCAAAGTGTAAGGGTATGCATAGTGTGGGAGGAGGCACAGTGGGGGATTTTGCACAGTGTGAGATGGAGCACAGTGGGGAATGGAGTGGAGCACAGTGGGGGATGGTGCACAGTGTAGTGGATGATGCTGTGTAACCTGATAATGCTAGTGTATGTGCACATGAAATTTGGAGACAGGGGGAGAAGAGCCTACTTGTTAGGGGGCTTTCCTGTAGTGTTTGAGTGGCAGGTCAGGCAGAAAATGGCAGCTTCCATGCTTTCAAATTGAGACAAGATTCAAGTAGGTGTATTTTCAATATGCAAACTTTTTTTGGTTCCTAATTACTTGATTTATATTATAAAGTCACATACTTTATAAAACTGTAAAAATCCTGAGCTGACGGGTGCACTTTAAAGAATTTCCTTATCTAATGAAGGTCTTGCTTCTCATAAAAAGCACAAGTTTTTCATTTCCAACACTAATAATATTCTAGACATTGCCTTCATATATTTCACTTTACTGTCTCTGTAATGTATGCGAAGATTCCCAATGTATGAATTTATCTTTTTCTCTCTCTGAATGGTTTCTCCAAGGAAGTTTCTCTTTTCTCTCATCTAGATTTCATAGTCCTTGTAGCCTCTCTGGCTGTCATTGCAGCCGGCACTCAGGGTAACATTTTTGCAACATCTGCTTTGCGCAGTATGCGATTCCTACAAATCCTTCGTATGGTGCGTATGGATCGACGAGGAGGCACATGGAAACTGTTGGGGTCAGTGGTGTATGCCCACAGCAAGGTGAGGGACTTTGTTGCCAGATGAAGATTTTTTTCCACTATTGTTATTTCTACATATACATATCCATGCATTATTAATTCACGCAAGTACATTATACATTTATTGTTGTTTTATGAAGTCTATCTCTACCCCTCTAAAGTGTTACTGTATATCCAAAAAATTCTTGTTCTCAGATTTTACAGCAGCCATGAAGGATGGACACAATTATGCTCAGTTTAGCTCCAATCTTGTTTTTTAAATGTGCACACTTCACTGTCTCACATAATCTTAAGAAGTAGCTTAGTGTTTTAGAAGTTACAATTTAAAGTGTATCTAGTCCCGCCGTTCAAACTAAAGATCATTATGATGTTATATTAACTGAAGGGCCGCTTTGATATATTCAGAAGAAATGCTTATGCATTTATGGACAAAGATATCTGGGGCAAAACTTATTAAATCTGAAATCAGCGATGCGATCAATCGAAATCAAATTCCGATCGATCGGTAAAATTTTTCGATCGAAGTGCCGATTTCGCCTTTAATAAATTTCGCTGGAGATAAAAATGCATAATGGCAAGGAAGAAATCTTATGATGGGGCTTATTTTTTTTTAGACCAGTGTTTGAATATCTTTATAGAAAGAAAATTCTGGTGAGATGTTTCTCAAGGAAATAAAGTAATTTCACATAGGATCAAATTGAAAACCAGTGTGTTAAGCAGCAGAGTTTTTCCTTAGTTTTTGAAAAGCAAGAGACCTGTATTTACAGTTGTGGATAGCACAGAGAGAGACTGGAATATAATGAGTGTATAATGAGTTCAGGTGGTAAGCTGAGTTTATTTGTGATCCAGTCACTTTTCATAACATATATTTTTTACATTGAGAGGGATGTTTGTGTTAGAATTAATTTTGTTATTTTGTAGACAGGAGTATTCAAAGGTATTTTTTCAGTTTGTTGTTGGTTACTTTTTAATGCCTTTTCTTTCTATTCCTGCTTTTTTTCTGTTGTGGTTGCAGGGAGTACCAGTATATTAATTACTTCCAGGCATGATTTTTAATTCTTTTTTGTTATTTTTCTTCTGTCTTTTTTTTCATAGTCTGTACTTAAAATTACTAGCTGATGTTAACTTAAAAAAAACACTAACCAAAGAAACATTTAAATTACATTAGGAACAAAAAGATAGGCGGCTGAAAAAACACAAAAAATGGACTTTCTTTTTATATATTCACTCTTCTTTGAGCTTCTTATAGTGCTCCTTAGGATAGGCATAGACACCTCTGCTGTTGAATTTTAACCTATATGCCCATTGTGACAATCTCTCCTTCTCTTTCCTCAGGAGTTAATCACCGCTTGGTATATTGGGTTTCTTGTGCTTATTTTTGCTTCCTTCCTTGTATACCTGGCAGAAAAAGACGCAAACAAAGAGTTTTCTACATACGCAGACTCTCTTTGGTGGGGCACGGTATGTTTTTTTGCTCTTCTTTTTGCAGTAATATGAATGCTTTATAAAATTTACAAAAAATAATTACATTTTTAAAATGCCTTGGATTGTTGTAAATAAGGTGCTAAATAGATAAATGTTTTATGGTTTTAGAGCAAAAACATTAAAAAAGAACTAAAGCTTGTTTTTGTCTGTGGGTAATTTTTAAGGGGAGAAGGGAAAATATTTACCATCCTCCTCTTTGGCTTCAATGCTGCCTTCTGCTTCAAGATAGAGCAGATGTTCTTCTTTTCTGTTCCAGTGACGCAATCTTCTTCACTTCCTTCTTCCTCTTCAACATCAGTGATTTTTTTCTTCTGCTCAGAAGCAATTTTATCATGCCAAGAAGAAAGAGATGATGATGGTGAAGAGGAGGTGTGAACCAGAAGAGGATTGTCATGACTGCAGCAGAAGAAAAGAGGATCAGCTCTATCATGAAACTGACACTTCATTACATATTTGTTGGACTGGTGGGGAATGTAACATGGTCAATTAAACTGCAAATATAAATGAGGTAAACAATCAGTGACGGTCTCATTGGGAACCAGTGGCCAGGACATTAGCATTTTCAGTAGGGGATAAAGCCGAAAAGCTACAAAGGCTGCCATGTAGTTGTGAAATTATCCATGCAGAAGAAGCAGAAATTATCAGTTAGGTGGCTTTGAAGGTAATACTTGTCCATTTACTGTGTTGCCAGCATGTAGGCTAAATGAAGAAATGTGATTTATTAGGAGACTTTAGTTCTTTTTTACACTAGTAAGTAACAAAATGCTTCAAAATAGCACTACGAAATTCTGTCCTATTGTGTTATTGCAGTGTTACACAAAACACATTTTTGTGTTCCTATATTTATATCAGGAGTCACTATGCAAGCAATGTGCAAACATATATCAAGGGAATATTTATTATTTAGTTACTTTGCATGTATAGTTACTTCCTTACAGAAGCTCTTACTCACCTACTTTCTCTTCTGCTGATCTATTTGCAAATTTCAAATCATCATCTTGATTCAGATTTATAAATTTTGAAATTAAGGGCCTCATTGACTAAAGGATTTATTCACCTGTCAAATTCACTTTTCTACAATTCAAATAGCATTGCCGAAATAGTCGCGCTTTCACTTCCCCTTATTGCTGAAGCTGCAGATAGATTTGTCAAACAGGCAGACTGCTGCAGACACAGTCGCATGCATGGTGGTGAAGTCAATCGAATAGAAGAAGGATGCAAGGTCATATGGAGTGATGTAAATTACTCCAATGAAGTGCAGCGACATCATTCTCACTGTATCCTACTAACTGTATAAAAGTGAATAATGCATCTGTTTCTATGTCACCATGTCCCTAGTTCATGTTAAGTAGTAGACTAAATTAGTTGCACTCACCATTGTCACTTTTGATGAAGTAGTCACCTTATGCCACACTGGAGCCCTACCATCAACCCTCCAATTCACTGCTCAGTTGTGGTGAAGTCAAATAGATGAATTTGGAGCAGAACACCTTGTCGAATTTTGCGACTATTGTAGTGTCCAGAATTGGTTGAGTATTCGCCACATCAGAGAGTTTGCTTAATAAGCAAACATAGGGAACTGGCGAATAGATGCAAAGTCAGAGCTATACAGAACTATTGACATTTAGTCAATAAGGCCCTAACAGTGAGAAAGAACCCGGTGTGTAAAGCTGCAAGCATTCAGTTTTCTTATTGGTTTCTAGAAATTGTCAAGCCTTGGGTCAAATCTCTGATTTATGATTCTAAATTCAACTGCTGAGGACGTAGATGAGAGGGAAGGAAATTATTAAAGAAATTGGCTGTGAATTTAAAAGCATGATATTCGTAAAAATAAATAAATAAATAAATAAAATATATATGCTCCTCCATGCAGCTTCAGCACCTTGTGAGACCACCAGTGGTTACATTGTCACTGGCTGACTTGTTATAAATCGAGCAATGTTTTCTGTCTCACATATATTTTGAAAATAAGGAAAGTTGTTGGGTGTCTGGTCTGTTCCTTTAATAAAAAATTGTATCTACATTCTGAACAAACAATCCATCATAACAAATATAAACAATGTTTTGCTTGTGAACTTGAAAATCCTGCAAAAAAGAAGAAAGCATTCCAATAAAAGGCAGAGAAAGAAAAAACATAAAATTGAGCACTCAAATTTCCTTCAAATAACATAGTTTCATCTGTTATCTAAGTAGTGGGTCCCATGCCCTATCTCCCAGCACATTTTCTCTCCTACTAATCTTTTAAAAACACCTCCCCAGGGGCTATTTTTCTCTTTTTTTTTCTATCTAATAAGTGTGTATCTGGTTTGCACAACCTCCTACAATTAGTTTTGTTAGTGAGGCAGTTAAGTACCTATTTGCTGGGCATTCAGAGATTCAATTTGTGTTTTGAAACTGCCGACTTTATAGATATACTGCTAGAAAATGGCTGAAGTCTTCTCATTGCAGCACTGTTAAGTGTTCAGGAGCCTTGGACAGCTTTAAGTTGATTGCTTAGATTAGCCTACCAGTGCAGCTTTCTTCGTTTGGTGCCTCTCTCAATATAGGTGTGTCTGTATGCTTGGATAAACCTGAAGTGACAACAAAGATGTGAATTTAAAATTCAGAGGAAGCAGGGGACTTTACCCTTCCGTTCATCTCTGGTTACTTCTTTTTGCATATGTCGGTGTTTTATGTTTTAGGTGGATTTTAGATTCCTTGTGTAGGTCATTGGGACTTATAAAAGTCTCAGATGTTGTGTAGATGCATGAATACGCCACTTCTTCAAAGTCACATATTCACCAAATATTGTTATTTTTTGCAATGTGGCAAAAATGTGCACAATTCAACAGCCAAAGGCGACCATTTATTCACGTGACACTTCACGTCTATTTTCCTGCAGATTCAACAAAATTTTGGGTATGTATTATGCATTGAAGTGAAAATTCACCAGCACTTACTGCCATGAAATTGCTGATTTGCCATCACCAAATGAAACTTGCAGCAGGATTCCTTTTTTGGTGTAAGGCAACAGTTCACTGAAAAGCCAAAACATATGGTAATAAATGGCAATGTGACTTAGGAATTGTCTAGTATTGAAAGGAACACTTGTTATAATTTAGGCAACTATTCTCTGGAGACAATACTGGGATCAAAGTGTGACAAACTGGTTACACTGTCCTTTGTTATGATCATTCATGCCTATTTCCAGTGTGCAGAAATGAATATAAAAAGAGAGTTTTAGTGACGTGGTCTCCTTTATACAAATCCATACAAAAATTATGCCAGTTCTGGTCGAATAAGCTACTATACATCACTGCTGCAATTGGTGTGACAATGTGTCAAATGCACTTTGTGACTATTTGCATTATTACCAAGTAAATATACCAGTTAATGGATAAGCAGAGTTTACTTTTCATCGGTACATCCAAATTGATGTGGAGTGTTGCAAATTCACTTTGCCTGGTGAATTTACTCTTTTACCAATAACCCCCCTACTCTCTTTCTTTTGGGGCACCTGCTTATCACTGATTATGTTGCTTTATTTTATAGCTTCAGTGCACCTAGAGGATAGACTTGCTTGCCCAAGACAAGAATGGCCAAGCTGCTAGGTATGTCCCTCCTTTTTAGTCATTTTTCTTCTGTGTCTTCTGTTTCAGCTATCTTGACTCTGAAGCAAATCTGCCTCCCAAAAGGATGCATAAACCAATAAAGAAAGTCACATTCCCAGTACTTTTCCTGTTGGAATTTTCTAAGAGAAAAAATGGGAGAATGCCTTAGGTTTGATTCAAAGCCAACTAATACAATAAATAATTCCCTTATGGATTATGGCTTAGGATGATAACTGTTTGTCTACTTTGACTTTAGTCTTGTTGCTACACTAATCAATTCTGTTAAGGTAGCATTAGAAATAGATCCACTTCAAGATTAAAATGTAACTTACAAAGTGCTGCAATTGTTTATTCCAAGAGCTATCTTACTTAATTTCAGCAGAGTGGATGAAGTCCAAGTTATATTATGAGACTTTGTCTCATCATGGCAGACAAAGTTAAATTCTGGTGTAATCCTTTGGAAGTTAATTCTGTGATTAGTCTTGTGCCAGAAAAGATATTCCCCTTTCAACTGATCATTCCTCAATGCAAAATAATCCTTTGAATAGTTTATCAGGTATCTGGGGCTCTGTGCAGACCAGTATTGACTCTTGTGTTAATAAAAAAGGCTAATTATATGTTTGGTTAGATGGTTTGAAGAAAGCACTAAGAAAGGGTGCATCTACTGTATTTGGTTAGATGATTTTGGATAAAGCCCTAAGAGAGAGACAGCTGATGGAAAATAGATATGTATGGGTCTTACAGAGTTGAAAAGACCAACCTGCTTTATGTCAGAGGCACCAGTAGATTTGACGAATTGCATTTTTCATGGCTATTTGTTTTCAAGGGGTCCATTGTGACTAAGGTCCTCGGGATTAGACATTCCTTCTAAAATGAGCCTCTGTACTCTTCAATTTGATGTTTCATGAGTCATATTGGATTGTCTCCAGCTCACGTCAGAGACAGTCTGTTTTGGTAGTGTTAAACAGTATTGGACTGTCCCACCAGCAAAAGGGAAAACTTCCCATTCCTCAGTGGTCCCTCCTAGAGTTTAAAACTACAGAATCAGAATGCTGAAGGAAGTATAAATCGAAAGGTTTATAGACAAATGAAAAGATATGAATCATGTAAACCATAGGGATTAAAGAGGAGAATGACAAGAAAAAAAGTGAATCTTGATCTCTTTTTTTTTTTTGTGGTGGACCCCAGCACTCTAGTCCAACACTGGAGTCAGAGAAACAGTCGACCAAAGGATTTTTCTTGCATCCGATCAACTGTATAGTGGTGTTGATATAACCATCTACAAGAGGTTGAGCAGCAGTTCTTGATACTTAAGTAGCCCTGGGTCAGTGGTATTTCCAAAACAAGAACATTTATTAAAACATATTGAAACTAAAGTTTCAGCCTCCAATGTTAAGATAAAGGCAGACAACCTGTTAACAATGTCTTTCATATAGAATTTGGGAGGCACAAGAAGTATTTTTCTTTCTAAAGGCTAGTGCTAACCTGGGCAGAGATTTATTTGCATAATTTGGCAGCAGCTCATATACCAAGAATTCAAAATCGCCAAGGGGATTTGTTTTGAGCAGAAGCTTTCTGTCAAAACACGTGTGGCAGTTAGATCTGGAGGTGTTTGTTGAAGGAGAGGTAGGGGAAATTGAAAGTTTATTTGAATCACAACTTTCTTAGCTTCCAACTTTCTTCTCTTGAATATATTGCCAACACTAGGCAGCTTTTCTTCATAAGTTGAAATTCAGTCTAGCATATCTATTTCCAATGATTGCAGTTCTGTTAAAAGTTCTGCACAAGATTCTAGAAAAGGCAGAGGTGATGTTAATTATTCCTTGTTGGCATAGGAGGTCTTTATTCTTCTAAACAGGCTTTGGTTGAGATAAGTTACCACTTCCTTCCACAAAGGATTTGTTAATTCAAGGGTTTATTTTTTTCATACAGCTCCTTCAACTTTGTCACTTATATTATGGTAGAAGTCTCTTTTAAACAAGGAGTTTCTGTGGTGAATTATCTTCTTGCAGCTAGAAAACCAGTCACATTTAAAACATATTATAGCATCTGGGATGCCTTGGAGAGTTGTTAAACTAAAAGAAAGACCATGACAGCATTCTGATTTGAGCCTTTGTATATTGTCTCAATATAGTTGCTTATTTTGAAAAAAACATTTCCACCCAGTGATCATAACCTAGAGTCAGTTTTCTACAGGCTCTTTCTATAAAAACCACTGTATAAAATCTTTATTCTGAAATTAAATTTTAGCCAGTCAAGGTGGTTCTAAAACCAGATTGTTTTTTTCTGCCCAAAGTGGGCTGTTTTTAATTTTAACAAAAATTAATTTTACATTATCCTCTATCATTTCAGCAACAGACTCTAAATTGGACACTTTCTAATATCATACCTAGAGAAGAGTCATTATTCCAACTGAGTCAAGCAGCCAAGGCAATTATTCCAAGGTTTTGCTTAATTTTTATAGACTAGACCTCAACCATTCTTCAGTGCCTGAAACTTTTTACCAATAAATTGTGTTTGTGCATGCTATACTCATAGTGATTATCTTTGGTTTATTATATTTTTTTGGGGAGCCATCCTTTTTTAAGTGTGCCTGTCATCTAATAATAAAGAGTCCAGATTGCCTAATAAAAAAATTTTTGTGATAGATCTTTATTTAAAAAATGTACCAGTGTGATACATACAGAATGAGCTACTTGATATGCAAGTTCGAGGAAGGATGTTAATTTTGCATATGAAGTCGGCTGGTTAGGTTATAAAGAATGTAAACAAAACAGAGGAAGACCAGTGACCACTAAAGATTAGTAGATGCGACAATCAACTGGGAGATGAGGCAGAGGACCCAGTAGTTATCTGGCATAGGAAATGCCCAGGAAAATGATGGTAGTGATTATTAAAGTAGTGGGATTTCCATGTGTTATATAGCACACAGGGAAAATTAATAGAATCAATGGTGAAATATAAGTAGATGTATAAATAACATAATGTATCTTTAAAGTCATGAGGAGCTAAGTTATTATTAACAATAATTATACGTTGCTTGCCTATACCAATATCTCAGCAGCAGTATATCACTATTATCCATGTTATCTACCAATGTTAGTAATCTCTGAGAGAAGATGACAAAAACTATTTTTTTTATAAAAAGTTTTTCTAATTGAAAAATGACAGTTTTAGCTAGCTTGTTGCATAGATAAATAGTCCTTTGTTATTATCTGAAAATTCAGGGACACTACCTATGCAACAGACAGCTCTCAAATGATTGTAAACTGATAAATTCTAATCTGGAATTTTATAATATTCATTACAATTTTCCATACATATTTGGCATTCTTCTGTTCAGTATATGCTGTTCTTAGTAATAAGCTTCTTTAGTTGTTAGAGTAGTTATTTTCCCAATAAATTCTTCTTTGACTAAGTAAGTTGGGGGGATGTGAGCAGACAGATGATCATTTGGGAAGTTGAGTGGGTTGCTCCAAAAAAATGCTGCCCTGGGTAGCTTCAAGCAGTCCTGAAAAGTATATGGGAAAAAATATAAGAATAACAAAAAGAGACTGGGAGAGAGGTGCACTGAAAGCTGGAGAATATGTTCAAATAAATCATACAATTTGCAGATACAGCTTCATATCCTTGCTGTTTTGTTAACCCAAATCAGAATCTCAGTAGACTGTCTACATCTCAGTCACATGATTATATATTTATAGAGCACTGAGGATGTCATAAAATGGAATCATTCATTGACCTCTCAGCGACATTGGGCCCTATTGGCTTAAGTCCAAATAGTTGCATAGAGCTATGAATTTATATATTCGCCACTTCCCCATGTTCTCTCATTGACTAAACTTTTCAATGTAGGAAATACATGACCAGTTTTGGCATCTGCAATTAGTTTCGAACTTATGGAAATTTTCACATCACTTTGTATGCTCGTGCACAGGTTCTTCTACTATTGACTAAGCTGTGGAGTGTGTCGAAGGAACCAGTGCTACTAGATGAACTGCTCCAAATTCACCCATTTGACTTCACCATTTCAGACTGGCGAATTGGGGGTAGATTGCTGGGCTCCAGTGTTGCATAAGGCAACTATTCATTCAAAGGTGACAATGGCGACAGCAATTAAGTGATAACATGACCTAAGGACAAAGTAACGCAGGTATAGAATATTCACATACTACAGTTAGTGGGACAGTGTGAGACTGACGTCACTGCACATCACTCCACATGACTTCTCATCCTACTTCTATCTGCCTGACTACTCCACAATGCACATCTGACAGGGATCACCAGTGTCTGCTTGTTTGACAAGTCTATTCTCCACTTAATGGAGAATGAGAAGTGAATTCAGACTTTAGTCAATAAGGCCCATTTAATTTGCTGAGTTTAAAGGATATATTTACTGTAGGTTAAAATGCATTTGAAAAGCATTTCAATACACTATTTTTCCTTCTTTAGCACATACAGACCATCCGTGTATTAATCAATTTTATTATGGTTGGATTTTTTACACAATTTTCCTGTTTTCTATTATGATGCATTTGTTTTTTTTTAGTTTGATTTTGCTGAAAACTGTTCATCACTCCTGTCCTGATGTAAAGTATTTAGCTTATTTATTGTTTATTGAAGCCAACTTGCACAAAGTGAATTTGGGGAATAGTCAGCCAAAAAGCAGCAATTTAAGCAAATAGATAAATGTTTGTATTGAAGTAATCCTCAGATGGATCTGCTGTTATTCATTATGTTTGTAGTGGAGACTAGGACAGCATAATGATTATAGATATATATGTTTGATTACACACTGATGAAACAAATATCGGTACTCCAAAGACTGTAAAACTTGATCCTTTATTGTAGAAATTTAAAATCCAGCAGCGCAAAAGATTACAATTAATTGGATTTTACATTTCTACAATATAGGAGCAAGTTTTACAGTCTTTAGAGTGCTGTTTGTTTCATTTGGATTTGAGATGCTATGGAAGTCTTTTTATTGAGCACCTGTCTGAACTGAGATTCCAGTGTAATCAAGGGCTAAAGTGAACTTTTAAGGCAACAGGTTTGAGACAGCATTTTCTCTTTTGTTGTTCTATTTGATTACACACTGACAATTCTCAGAATAAGAGGCACAAATGCCACTGTCCCTTTTTTTAGCCATTCGTATGTTATGTTGGCATTTGGTTGGTACATTTAAAACAATGTGCTTACATTCACTGCCTTGAATTTGGTGATGTGGGTATTTTAACATGGCTATGGGGTAGCTGTCATTTTGAATTCAATCTTATGCAAAAAGGCAAAAATGATTAAAACTAATCAATAATGACCCCAACTGTAAAAAGATACTAATATAATTAGTACATTATTCAGAGATAATATTTATGTAGAACTAGCTTACCCTTCGCGCGTTGCTGCAATATCAGAAAAAAGGAAATTCAAGAAAACTCGTTATGAAAGAAAAATCAATTTGCATTGTGTCATTTTTATAAATATTTATTTATTTTCATCAGCAAATCATTTGAAAGTGTCATTTAAATTCTATTTATTTATTTGAGTGCTTGTGGATATAGTATATTTTTGTTTTTTCCGTCTGGTGCGAATACGAATAAATCAGAAGGTTTTCCGACACGTGAGCAGGCCACATACAGTTGTCCATGTGAGAAACATGGATTCTCCAAATGTAGCCCACACACTTGCAGCGATTGTCCCTGTGCTTTGTTGGGGTAATTGACAATTTCATCTTGATTAATCACAGTATCAATGGACTTATACGTTGTCGCTTCCCCTGGTATTCCGTTTGAATACTGAAATTGATGGTATTGACATTGTTGTTCATAGCTGCTAATATAACACTGATGATTTTTGTAATTCCGTGCGATATTTGGAAAAACCTTTTGTATCAATTCGTCTTTGGTTGATGTCATCTTACAAAAATTTGTTGGTAATGTGATACATTGTGTAGATCTGTCGATAGCCATCTTCCGATTGCCAAGCTCCAATAATTGTTTTGCGAAACGTTCGGCAGATGCATCAATTTGTAGTTGAACACGCATATTGGTTTTCAAAGTCAATTTCTTTACATGTCGCCATAGAACTGACAATTTGAGACATGCATTAGGTTTATCAGCAGGTGTTGAACGTGGTATAACTGGCAGAGTTTTTTGAAAATCACCAGACAATAAAATGAGTGCTCCATCGACTGTCCTTTTCCCCGCAGTCTTTCAGTGTACGATCAAGCACTTCCAATGCTTTTTTTGTGAGCCATTGTGCATTCGTCCCATAAGATAAGTTCACATATTTGTAGAATTTTGCCCTTTCCAATTTTAAATGACAGACATACTTCCCAAAGTTTGATGGCGATCGGATGAATAATGCATTTTTTGCTAGTTTACACCCTTACGTCCCGAAATGTACTATGTCAGAAACCTTCCCGGGAGTGTACATAACAACTTCCCAAAGTTACACACACACACACACATTTTTATATATATAGATTTTAAAGTACATACATTACTTTAAACAAATGTACATAAAGAACAAATGAAATCAACTTGGTCCATGTGGAAAAGCAGTACAAGCCAAAGATAACACAGCAGTTTCCCTTCCCTAGCAATTTACCTTCTCTGTTAATAGTTTTTGGCCAATTTTTCACTAATTCTTCTTGTCAGCAAAAAAAATGTTTGGCCTAGCAATTTTTCCCATGAAAACAATCAAATAGATTTCAGCAAATAGACCACATTATTTATTTTTTCATTCTATTATATTGGGCAGACATTCTTTCTACCCTAGTCACATCATGACAATCCCTAGATTACTGCAAGCAGTTAGAATTGTGGCATATGAATGGTTAACAAGGCTCTCCTCAGTAGACAACCCAATGACAAAAAAATATGACAGAAATATATTATAGTTGACAGTTGTGAAGGGCAAACCAATAAATCCTTTATGTATGTACAGGAGAAAATTTTCAGGTGCATTTTGGGACAGTGCTTTGCGTTAGTATGTTGTGCCTGGATGAAAGTCATTGTGTTGCTTATACATAGCTTCCTGTGTTTGGGCTTTGGATGGAAAAACAGTCTTTCCTGTTTGTTAATTATGAATGAGCCAGAACATGTTTCTGCTGTGTACGGATAATACTTGAGAGGGCAGTTTGTCCTTTCCTTGGATAATGGCAGAGAGTGCACCTTATGCTTTATGCAGATGAGAGAGAAAAGAGAGACAGATGTTCCTACTAATTGCAGATTCTTGACATTTACCCACTCATCAATGAAGGAAGGACAGTTTATGATGAAATAATTTCTAAGGATCTATACAGATTGTTTTGCCTGTGTGTAATGTCACTTTTTATCTATACATTTTCTCTTTCTTTCAGATCACCCTCACAACTATTGGATATGGTGATAAAACACCCCACACGTGGCTTGGGAGAGTTCTGGCTGCTGGATTTGCACTTCTGGGCATCTCATTCTTTGCTCTTCCTGCAGTAAGTGCTTTTAGGACATCTGCCCTTTGGTAGTATAGTGTCAGTGCTTGGTGTTATAAAAATCTTCACTGAGTGCACATTGTAGTACATGAAACCTATTTTGGGTTGGAAAAGCTAGGCTGATCCAGAGGAACATTTCTGCCAGTTTGCACCAAAGAAGCAGTTCTTTTACAGGACCAACATAGCAATCGGATTTGCCTCTAAATCCACCCTGCTACTTATGAATTACCATCAGTACCCTTCAGTTTTATGTATTGACAGGTACAGATACTGATCAGTCCACATACAGAATTCTGTAGACCAACAGAGATCAATTTATATAGTAATCTCTTATATTGCACTGTATTTTATTTCTAAGCATGCAGGTACTGTAATATGGTTTTACAATATTTACAGTTTTGTTATTTTCTCAGCTAAACTAATACTGCACATTCCATTGTGTTTACATTTTATCCAGGTTCTACTTTTTCTTACAGGGTATTTTGGGTTCTGGGTTTGCTCTGAAAGTTCAAGAACAGCATCGACAGAAACATTTTGAGAAGCGGCGTACACCAGCTGCCAATCTTATTCAGGTGGTTTAAGTAATAAGGGAAGACATCTATCAAGGAAATCACAATTTTGCCATTTGCAGCTTGTTTCACTATGAAATTTATCATAGCAGTGAAATCTAATAAGAATAATGGTCCTTTATTTTGGTAAATTCTCATGTGATACAAATATGTGTGTGTGTGTGTGTGTGTGTGTGTATATATATATATATATATATATATATATATATATATTTATAGTAGAAGGTAGGATAGAGTGGTCATGTTAGTACACAGATGGAAAAAAATGAGTATTGCAATACTTGGTGATACCTTTTTTATTGGTCATCATGCCTGCACCAGGGGAGGAGCGCGTATGCGTCAGGGAAGGAGAACTCCTCTGTGTGCAAGCGCTTCTTCAGTGCAGGCCACGGATCCGGCCTGAAAACTGTCAAATCGGGTCCGGGGCCTGTACTGAAGGCAGATTTGGCGACGGCTCTGCATGCCCTCTTTGGCACACGTCCAATAGGTTTGCCATCCC
>WMED01003121.1:2582-17117 GCA_019650415.1 Pipa parva
CTGGCCCTGCAACACAAAGATTATATAAAATTGATAATCTAGTCATCATATTTTATATTGTAATGAAACCCTGGGCTTTAATTATTTGACAGTTCTGATTTAAATTTCTAGTCATCTTATTTTGCCCAAATCTTCCATAGATTTAGTTGAGCATGCTCAGAAGTGAGAAGTGCCTTTGGTACGGGTAGGGGGAGGGACTGAAATCACAAAATGGATTTTTTGCCCTGTCTGACATGTAAAAGACTGGTATCTGGAGCATGGCAAATTAAATATTGGTTGTGTCAGTGTAATTTACAAATACAATATTTATTGTCTGTTAAGATAGGCTAACCTAATGCAAGCAATCATGTAGACAAAATATTCCTGTTCATAAATTTGAAATATTATGCTTTTTTCATATGAAATTTGTTTTTATTATTATATACAGGAGTCGATATGTAATGCTGCTAGCAGACTTTTAGAATCAAAAAAGAATATTAACATTGACAAATTGATAAAACTTGGTCAAGAACATGAAGAGGATTCAAAACTAAAAACTTTCTTGAAAATGAATGGAAATCATGAGAACAATCTATTGTCAAGCTCCCAGCCTTCAGGAAAGTGCTCAGAAGTAACAGAAGATATTTCACAACAGTCATTGATTCCAACTTCAGCGCCACTTAAGGTAACATATTCTACATCAAATATAGCTTGCTTGATTTTATTAATTAGAATCCATTCATTTTTCTACATCAAATACAACTTGCTTTATTTTGAATCCATTAATTTTCTTATTTATACACAAATTATAATGACCTATTCATAAGTTCTCTGTCTGTCATTTTAAAAGTACTTTGGATATGGGACCTCTGACACCAGCATCGTTGTGCTGGTTGCATTGTCTTTATTCCCCAATTAATTTCTACTTTTGTGTTGATGAGAGTGCCTGCAGGTATACCACTGGGTGGTCTAGGTGAATCCTGAGTAACTGTGGGTTCAGGTTGGTCCTGGCAGAGTCTGGCAGAAAAAAAGCTGATTTTGGTATTTCAATAATGATGCCAACCGATTTTGGCTCTAGATTCTAAAAATAGAGAAAATGTATCCCAGATGAAGTTACATAATATATGATGAACAATATGTCCTCTCTCATCCTGCAACTACAAACCTATTCTGAAATCTAGAATTGTGTAAACAAAAGAGTTACAGATATATCTTTACAGAATGTCTACTTCTTTCTGATGGAGGCAAATAGAGACTGGAAATTTTGATAAAAGTAAAATTGGGTGTTAAAGGAACATGAGTAGACAAAAATGATAAATAAGGTATAGCTTACTATAATAAGCAATTGTATGTTTAAACATGTATAACACTGTATGTGCAATATTATTTTTGTCACATTGAGTTGTCCCAGAAAGTCATGGTCCATGGTCAAGGGAATCCAGAACCATCAGGAAAATTAAAATTGGAAGAAAGTGGCATTATTTGACTGTATTAAATTTAGAGGTACCCCAAACTCACTAAGCAATTGGAAGATGAGTGGTCCTAGGGTCCCTCTAGAACAGAATTGTCACTGACCCTTGGTTTTAATTGGTTTATTGCTGGTCATGTGGGCTGTATAAGAAGAAACTTACGTTTTTAAGTGGATTGTTGCTCCTTACTTGATACTGAAAAGTGATACAAGCAATTCTACTCCTATATCTCTGATGACTGGGCATTGTAAGTAGACACTTTTCTTTTAGCTAGGTTGTTCACTTGAGGTGGTGATGCCTTAATTGGTTTATTGCAGATTCCCTGGCTTTGTAAACTGACATTTCAACTCCTTCATTGCTCATGACTTAGCTATGTTAGTGGGCCCTTCAGCAACAGAGTCTGGGCACCATAAATCTTGAATCCTCAGTGAACCAGTTAGAATTTTGAACCATGAAATATTTGTTCACCTCTAGTAACAGGTGCCCCATGCCTGCTACCTGAACTGTAATGAAATACTGTATCTACATACAATATGGTGCATTCTGGATAGTAAATATTCTGTATGTGATGGATTGTAAATTTGTTCTTGAAGTACAAATTCTCTAGCTTTGCAAATTTATCAAAATTCATTGTTTTCTGCTATGTGGCAAATTGTCTGAGGGTCTTATTGACTAAAGACCGAACTGTCATGTATAGCTTGGAATTTGCATTTGATCACCTCTTCCCCATGTTCCCTTATTCATCAAACTGTAAAAAAAGTGTTATAGTGGTATTGTCTCTTATATACTGTATATCTATGTCAACAGCTCATCAGCTTCAATTTGTTTATTTTTGTTGAATTCACTACAATACCCCACTGCTATTATTCACCTCACAATGCAAATAGGTCCCTTTTTTGTACTCTCTATTTAATTGAATTAGATTTAACTGCAGATATTTTTTTCAGCAGTAATACAAAGTATAATAAAGTCATAGTGTGTATATCTAATATCCAGCATGTTTCAAACAATTCTAATAGACTCTTCATTTAACCACTTGTCATGGGAATATTTTTAACTAGTCAGTTTTTGTAGAAAAGTAAATAATGATGCACGAAACAAATATTTGTATTGCTGATTTTACTATTAGGAGATTATCTCTCAGGGAGGAGCCCCCACTTATCAGCAGGAACAGTCATCTATAATAACAAATCTGGGTACCAGGAATTCCTGTGAAATCGAAATGAGAAAATTATTAATAACCAACTGATACTTAGCAAATAATGGAGAATGAAAACATTTGTGACAGGTACTTAACAATCTCAAACAGTTCTGTGGCAATGCTATATAAACACCAGCAGAGATGGAGTGTACTGTACACAGTTACCAGAAAATATCTACTACTATAATAATCTTTAGGGAAGTCTAGCTCTAAATTTAAAGGACCAGTTATAACTGAAAAATAATAAATTCCACTTGGATTAGCATGGCAGTTATATGAGTATGACACATGTAAAAATGTTATATTTAAAGTCGAATTCATGAACTGTATTCCTTTTCCATACAGTCTTGTTTGTATTCTTTGGAGGTTTTTAGATTGCAAGTTTTATTGAGTAGCAGAAAAGAGTGCATATAACATTTTGAAGGTGCTCTAGATTTGAACTTGGTGCCGTGAACTTATGTCAATACCCTTTAAAGTTAATACAAAGAATCAGCAAGGCTTTCAGATCTCTGTGTTGTGATAATAGCAGTCATACAGAAAAAGCACAATCGTTCTTATATTTAAAGGTGCTTACTACATGCTGAGAAGTGAAAACTGTAATTTTAAGTACATTTGTACTAATATATTTTATCTAGTACCATTTGTTACCTTTGTATGTATGTATTTATCAATGTATATAGCGCTGATATATTATGCAGCACTTTACAGAGATTCACCATTCACATCAGTTCCTGCACAATGGAGTTTGTAATCCAGTTTTCCTATTCAGTCAATCAAGTGTAGCACTGTATCAGCCACAGATATAAGCAGAGACAAGTGAAGTATAGGTGATACCTTTTATTGGTTAAATGAGTAGATGGTAAATGCAAGCTTTCCACGCTACTTAGGTTGCAGTCTGCTCTCCCAGTCAGGGTGCAGGTAGCAGTTGTGCCCAAGCAGAGCATGTGAGAGTTCATACTGGATATCCCCTGATTTATATATAGGCCACCTTGAGGTTGTTATATAATTCCTGGCCAGCTTGGTGGTTTCAGTTCAAGGAATACACGAACAGAGAAACTTTTTGACCTGTTAGATCTAAGTAGTTTGATACCATTTGTCACTAGAGGAATTTTCCAGTTTGTTAAACAGTTTTGATAGATTTCTTTATTTCGGAGTCTACGAAGTGTGGAGTTTTCTATCTCTAGTGGACAGTTTCTCATGTTTCAACAAGACAAGTAGTGGGATAGTTCCTCTAGGTCCTCACTAAATCCAGAATGAGATAGGGTCAGCTGCTGTTGAAAAATGATTTTGAGAGGACTTATATTAAAGAAATGGCAACTTGGTGACAGATACCCTTTTGCCTGGAAACACCAAAACAGCAGATATGCTTGAACTTTCCTTTCACAGTACATTGACCACGAGTGAAAGCAATGACCCCTAATTGATTAGTATCTGTTAATCCATTTCTAACAGTGCATAGGCAGGCCTGAAGAACTGAGAAATAGTTTCTTTATGTAAGGGATAATGGAAAGAGAAAAAAGATGTATTTATAATTTTGAACAGGGAATTGTTAGAACTGTAGCTGCTGTATTCAGCAGTTTTAGTGACGGCACCGTTTAAAGCTTGACTGTCAAAATATAGAGATTAAGTGACAGTGGTGATGAAAATGAGACAACGTGGTGACAATGTTCTTCCTTATACTCAATCCTGCCTATTAATAGCATTTTGTCATTAATATATAAACATTCAGCTGTAGTGACATTGTCGCCTTTAAACATATTCATATTATGAATCCAATTCACATCACTACATGTCCTGCTATTTTTGGATATGGCTGACGACACGTGAACTAGCATTCGACACTGATCATTTCTTCACCAAGGAAATCCATTCTTTAGTGAATAAGTAGTAAATTTTAAAAGTGTAGCAACGTCAATATTGGCAAATTCACTATTCACTGTGCCCAGCAAATTCACACTTTGATGAATGTGTCCCTATATATTTCAAGTGTTGTGTGAAAATGGTCCAACAACCCAAAAATATGTGCCACAAACAGGAAGTTGATATCACCAACCCATTTTAAAACTGCGAGAAAGCGCAAACAAAAAGGCACTAAGTGCCGTATCACAAGTTATAGAATGATGTAATATAGTCCCAAACGTGCCTGATAGATGTGATGGAAAACAAAGAAAACACCCTAAAATGTGATGTTCAATGTATATGCTCACCAGAAATGCTGAAAAATGTTGCCTTTAAAATATTGATGAGGTAAGGCCCTTAAATAGGCTGAATGGTACATCGATGAACCACATAGACTTGAATATAGTGGTTTAACACACACAGCTTTCAAAAGAAAAAACTCTCTACGCGTTTCGCAGGTACTGCTTCCTCAGGAGGGTATAATCATGAATCTTTTTTTTCCATGGGTCACAACAATATTACTTAAAGTATTTGTATTAAAATTATAATATTCATGAATATGAACTGGATTGTAAGAATCAGGTGAATGACTGGTACCAATAAATGAAAGAAAAACTAAAGTTGTAATTAGATTTGGAGAGTCTACTGTTATGGTGTGTTTAGTAGAAAAACGATTTGCAGTTGCTCAGCAACACTTGGGACAAAATGTTCTTATTGAGGGGAAAAGTTTCAGATAAAATTGTTTACAAAGAAGACATAAAGCTTTGGGAAGAAATGAAAAAAGACAGCATTGTTATACGTTACTTCCTCATAATCATTCTTGATATTTAGCATTAAAGATAATAGCACTACCTAGAGAGGAAACAAATCCGTTTAGAATTTGTGGTTATAATACTATATTTGAAAAACAGATTATAAAGTAGAAACTGAATGTTTAAATTAAGAAACACTGCAGGAACAGGCAGGTTTTTGAAACCAGCACAAACAAATAGAATAAATTACAAGTACAGGTGTGAATGTGATGTTGATTAAGACAGGATTAAATGTTAGCTAAGCAGTAAAAAGAGGGATAATCCCATGAAAAAGAACATGTCTCAGAACATAGAAAAAAATAAGCAAAGGTTTATCAAAGGAACCACAGCCTTCCCGGGGATAGAGATACTGGGGTCTGTTAATCTTGAATATCCATAAAGCAATATCTAAAAAAGTGAAATGATGACCACAATAACATATACCTACAGGGACCTAGAGAGATATGTGGGCAAAATTCACCAGGTTTACCTATCCCAGTACCATATTGTCCCAATCTAGTTGGATATAACACATTAGACTGCAAGAATGGGCATACTCTGATGTCTAGCCAAATGTTTACCCAAATTTACTTATCCATTCCTGTTGCCAACACCTGAAATCCAGACTCAAATTTCTGTCTCCTGGCAATCTCCTTTTGGATGGCCCAGCACCAGCTCAAATTAAATCTCACTATAACAGAATTAATTATTCTTCCAACCAAACCTGATCCTAATTCCTACCTTTTCCATTATAGTTGATGGCGTGGTCATCAACCCTGTAACTTCTGTACGTTGTCTTGGGATGACTTTTGACTCTGCCTTTTCCTTCTCTAAGCACACATCTTTACCACTGCTAAAAACTGTTGAATTTTCCTTTGTAATATTTCCAAAATCCACCCCATTCTATCTCAGGTCACTGCTAACACCCTCATGCATGCTCTCATCATATCCCGCTTGGACTCCTGCAATGTTTTTCTATCAGGACTTCCAGCTTCCCACCTCTCCCCATTCCAGTGTATTCTAAATTCCGCTGTCAGAATTCTCTCCCTCTCCTCAGAAGGGACAGACTTTCTCCCAACCTCTCTCTATTCCATGGCTCCAGTGTCCTCTTTTTTGACATTTAAGGCACTGCACTCTGTTGCACCTACATTTCTTCACTCATGTGCCCATATATTCCTCACCATCAACTACACTCTTCTCAAAGCAAGCAGATTTACATGCCACACAACAATAGCACCTTTTCTCATCTTAAACCCTTCTCTTTCTGTCCCATGCATCTGGAATTCTATACTCCTTTATCATCACCAGGAACATTCCCTCTGCACTTTCAAAACTAAATTGAAATCCTTCCTTATGGAGCACTAGCACTAATTTTTATTTTTATGTATGAATTATATATTACATTTTATCCTTGAGTGGCTATTTATGCTTATTATATGTACCTATATATCAGTGTCCCACCACACTGTGTATTTAAGTCTTCCTCCCATTTTTTATATATTTTTTTTATCTATTTTCTTATTTAATTGGCACCTCTACCCAAATTAACTGCCACTTTATTTTACTGCATTTGTTGCACTCCTATCTGTTTATGTAAGTCTTCCTCCTATTTAGCTTGTAAGCTCTACGGGGCAGGGATCTTCATCCTCTTGTTTCAGTCATGGCTTGGCACTTAAAGTGACATATCCTCATGATCTCATGCTTGAAATTTACTTCACTTGTATTGTGTAATGCACTTTTCCCATGTCTGTGCTATAATTGAATTGCTGAATTGTACAGCGCTGCGTAAATCTGTGGTGCTTTATAAATAAAATTATACACACATACATGTAGTAGCCAATATCAAATCTAGGTGAGCAGGCAATGACCTTTATGGAAATGTTGAGCCTCCTCTGAAAGCAGAGCAGCTGTAGTTTGGTAGGAAGATTTTCTAAGAGTATCAGCTAGGAAATGCTCGGCTGCATAGCTGTCTGAGTTATGTCGTGTAATTAAACCCGTTTGTGCATTTTAGGGAGAGAAACAAATTAGAGACCTTTATTTTAGGTGCAGACATCAAACTTTCCCATAACCAGATTTGAGACGTCTCTTCTACATCTTAGTGGAAGTGCCTTACAGTCTGAAGTTCTTTTGCTGTCAGACTGTAAGGCACTTCCATTAAGAAGTCATGGTTAATTCCATAAAAGAGTTAAAAACTGGATTGGATGCTTTCTTTCAATGTAAGAACATTATAAGTTATGTGTAATAGATAACTGAAGGTGGGATCTTGATCCAGGGAACTATTCTGATCCTTCAGTGTAAGAACATTACAAGTTATGGGTAATAGATAACTGAATGTGGGATCTTGATCCAGGGAATTATTCTGATCCTTCAGTGTAAGAACATTATAAGTTATGGGTAATAGATAACTGGAGGTGGGATCTTGATCCAGGGAATTATTCTGATTGTCATATTTGGAGTCAGGAAGGAATTTTTTCCACTAATATGAGGATAATTGGCTCTTTTGCCTCATGGTTTTTTTGCCTTCCTCTGGATCAACATTGCAGGAAAATAACGCAAAAGAAAAAATTGCAAACAACAGTAAAAGGTACTAGCTGTTAGAAACAACCCAAACAAAACCCACATGTCCTGCCAGCCACTTAAATAGAAATAAAAAATAGGAAAGAGGGTAATAGGTTGTTAAAAAAAAAAAAAAAAAAAAGTGGTAGCAAAGCTACATTTATTCAAGTGCCATCGTGACATGTTTCGGGTAGCCAAACCCTTCTTCAAATGTGTATGTCCTTCTTTTTATTACAGGAAAAGAGGCTGAACTGGATGGACTTGTGTCCTTTTTCAGCCTTATAAACTATGTTACTATGTCTGCAATGTTCAGTTGGCGCAGGTTCTGCTTTTGTATTTGGCGCAGGTTCTGCTTTTGTATTTGGCGCAGGTTCTGCTTTTGTATTTGGATTGCTTTTCTTTTTTTTTTTTTTTGAAATGATGCTGTTGTGTAGTCATGAACAAGTGACCAAGTTTGCATGTAAACTATCACCAGAAAGGTAACGCTGCACCATCTTAGTGGATCATACTCTTACTTCCCAGGCATTGTAGTCAATATATTGTAAAAACAAGGCAATATTTTCTCTCTTACTTTCTCTGATACATTCAACATTCACATTTTTGCTTTCAATGACATTTCCCCTTTAATCATATACAATAGATTTTCATAAAAATTCTGGTGTACGCTCTAATAAAAGACAAGTAACATACATTATATATATATACAGTATATAACCTTGATATATCAAAATGATATAACTGATGTAATTTTTTCTAGTTCAATAACTAGAAAAATGTAATCAAAATGTATGTTACTAAATGTGTTGGTTTGAATGGCCTGATATGAAACATTAAAATGATTACAAGATCTTGTTACTAACAAACACAGATAAATGAAAACTTTAACTCTTGCCAACATTATAAAATGGTCAGATTAGAAAGTAATGATGTCACTAGCTGCTCAAAATAAATATATTGATATTATTTTTAGCCACCAAAGGCTAAGCTCAATAAATGTAGCAGACTTCACTGCAGAATTAACAAGAAACATGTGCAGCTAATTTGTTACTCAATGAATAACACTAAGTGAATCTATTGATCTAACTGCGTCATGCATTTGTAGTGAATTTATTAAAATGTCACAACCTATTTTTTTCAACAATTCCCAAAATCCATATACTGAACAAAATAAAATAATGTTATATGTGTGTGTAAATATATACATGTAGAGAAACTGACAGTTAATCCAATAACCAAGTATTGCAATACTCTTTATATATATATATATATATATATATATATATATATATATATATATACAGTATATATATATATATATATATGTATATATATATAAAGGTAGGATTGAGAGGTTGTGTTAGTCTACAGATGCAAAAAAGTGAGTACTGCAATACTTGGTGATACCTTTTTTATTGGACTAACAGTCAGTTTAGTTAGACAAGCTTTCAAGAGGTCTGTCCTCTCTTTATCAAGTCTTCAAGTAATCCTAAATTTAGGAGTGGGTCAAAAAGCTATAGCCATAACTTCAGGAGGGGGTTACCTTGCCATATAATAGGCAGGCCAAAAGATATTATACTAAAATAAACAGACTATTGGGGTAGTTGTAAATATGGCTAGGAGTAGACTAGAGTTGACAAGCCTACTCTAAGCTTCCCTTTCAATTCTAATCCATCGCTTTGTTAAGACAAAAAGTCAAGAGCTTGACAGAATTCAAAACATTTTAACTTGAGATTATACATAAATAGTGGTCATTGCAAAATGTTATATCTCCTGTTATTCTCCATTTCAGGCTAATTTAGTCTGCAAACATTTCTGGTATGGTCATTTATGGACAACAATTAAAATTACCGCTGAATTGCAGATCTGGGCCCCATTAATGATTTGCTAGTGAATTTGCATTCACATTGTACAATCCATTTGCAAGAATCTGCCACCTACTACTTTTTTGATGTGTCTCAATTAGTGGTTCCATAAATCACGTCTATTTACTTATAGGGCTGTTTTGTTTCAAGTTGGCTCTCAAGATTAGGTTTCAGGGCATGTAAGGAATGTATTAATACAGAGGTTACCAACTCCGGTGGTATGGTGGGACAGTATATTTCTTGCAAAAACTTAAAAAGGAGGGGAATAAAGCCACACCACTTACAGTAAGTAGTCCACGCTGGATGAACCTTAGCCTGGCATTGAAATCCTTCCTTGTCCTGTCCAGGGTGGGTTGAGTACAGGTTCTCCATTTTTGGGGGGATTAAACTGTGCTCTATCTCACTCTCATTATACCTGTTCTTTCTAGGCTTCTGATACATTCAAATCTGTCACTGAAAGATTATCCCCTTATGTACTTCCCATGGGGCAGGCTGGAAATGAAATAAAGTCCATACTGGTAACAGGGAGCTAACTTACCTCTGGCACTAGAGAAGTTAAAGTAAATCATTACTGTGTTCACCATACATACATACATACAGTAGATGGAGCCAAAATGACATAAATTACATTCTAAAATAGACTATTTGATAAGACTGTTTCTTATATTCACTAAACTATTAAAAGAAATAAAAAGTTAATAAACACAGTACTTGTGAAACAAGAATTCTCTGCCTTGCCCAGGATCCAGGGAAGCTGCCCTGTCCACTAAAGCTCTAGAAACAGACCTGCTCTGTGGGTGCTAATAGTACTGTGACTTCCATTCAGCTGCTTAGACTGTGTTATGTTACATGTTACTCCTATAATTATAGCCAACTGACTTACACTGAAATCACTTACAGTGAAGTTATATCATTATGCAATTTTCATTTGTAACCAGTTTGCTAATGTGTTAAACAGTTCTATAATAAAAGGTGCTGAAAGGATCTTACCATAGGTAGAGTGAATTGTGATTAGGCCGGGTTCACACAAGCGCATTTAAGCATTGCACTTTTAGTAAAGCGTGTTCCGAAAATAGGCTGGCGTATCTTCGGGACGTGCTTTTCTATTGTATTTACCCGATGCAGTGTGAATGCTCCTTCAGCATTCCCGGCTCCTTCTATCTGATCGCATTCTTCATGTCGCGTCCGCACGCTCAGCAAATACACAGCATGAAGTGACGCGAATGTGACCGGAGTAGTTATGTACAATAGGGATTTGCAGCACACATCTTTTTCTTTTTAAGCACAGCATATATGCGCCAGTGTATTTGCACTAGTGTCATCACAGGCTATAAAGTTATTTGGCATGCCTTCATCCCAGCAAGAGTTACTATAATTATGATCACCCTTCCTTTATCTGCCTGGCAAGGTTATAAGTATTACTATTTGTAAGTAACTAACCACACAACGTATATTTTGCAAGGATTATATAGTGATATGCAAACAAACATATATAGTAGAAATAAGCAGTGATAAGTATAATGTGGCATCAATCAATCTCCATAAACACAATTATATTAAATTACCATAAAGGTGGCACCTCATGAAATGAAAATGAAATATAATCTACAGGAAGATGTGGACATGACAATAAGGCAAAAAAGGACTGTGGCTAAAACTGGCAGGGATCTGCCAATCTATTTGGAAACACTGAAAGGGATTATTTATGAAAGGGTGAACAGTCGTAAAAAGACCCAAATTTTGCAACTTCTCCAACCCTACTTATTTAACAATCTCTGCAATGTGACGAATTCTCTACCCATTCGGATGCTTATGACTGTTGCAGACTTACAGAGATCTTCGTATCATTTTGCAATGCATGTGCACAGGTACTTCTACTGTTGACTAAGAGGAGGAGTGATAAAAAAGGTGTGAATGAGACTATGTGAACTTCTCCGGATTCACCTGTTTGACTTCGCCAGATCAGAGTGGCAAACTGGGGGATTGATGGCAGGGTTCCAGTGTTGCATAAGGCAACTATTCTTTCAAAAGTGACAATGCGACTGTGTTTAAATGACAACATGAAGTAGGGACAAGGTGACATAGAAATACCTGTATTATTCACTTATACTGTATAGTTAATGGGACATTGTAAGGATGATGTCACTGCTCTTCACTGGGGGAATTTGCCTCACTTCACATGACTCTGCATCCCTCTATTGTCTGACTGACTACGCCGCACTACGCATCCGACAGCATCTGACGCTGTCCACTTGTTCGACAAGACTATCTGCTGCTTCAGGAATAAGAAGTGAATTTGGGTCTTCCTGATCATAGTGAAGTGAACAAGCACAAAGTCACTACACTAGGCAAATTCACCCTTTAATAAATAACTCCCGATTGTAACACAGACTTTAACTCCCAGCCATGAGGTGTTTATCTTCTTTCCTCTTTCTTTTCCATTTCTGGGGGAAGGTTAAAGTCCACCATTGATGATGTCACCAGACATTTTGTCCAGGATATAACAAACAAGGAAGTAGATTCAGTAATAGTAGTGGTAGGTTTCATCCCCTAAATCAGGGGTCAACAAAGTGTGGCTCGCGAGCCACATGCGACTCTTTAGCCGCCTTGTTGTGGCTCAGAGCACATCTTACAAGTCCCGCCCATGACCTCCGACTCCTTCTGATTGACCGTCGGCAGGTCATGTTGTCGGGAGAGTTCGCTCCTCCCCCTTTGCGGCTCGCAAAAAAATTGTCACCTCTGGAGGAGGGGGTGAAATGGCTCCCTCCTCAACTAAGTTTGCCAACCCCTGCCCTAAATGATTAATCCATATCTCCAGGTTAATAAAAATGGATACACATTACAATAAATTCAACTAGAGCACAGTTAAATTTCTAAATCATTTTTCATAGACCCTATGTGTAACTAGTATTTTAGGCTTACTGGATATGTGGTGATGTAGTAGCATAATACTACATTTACAAATGCTTTGTTTATTATAAGCATTGATCAATCATAATGTATATATTGTGGATAACATACATATTCTAATTGTTTGCATTGTCAGTGAGTACAAATCATTGGGGAAGCTGGGGTGCAGAGGTGCATATTGAAACACATTATCACAAGCTTTCATCACCATCAGACACGAAATAAATAAATGATTCATTTCTTCTCCTTGCACGAGCAGTGTGAACTTTTGTTCTTGTTTCAAATGTTTATTTATTTATAGTGTTCCAATTTTACATTTGCAGCCATTTAAGTATCATGCTGTGGATGGACACAGTTGCTAATATATTCATAAGTGTGTCAGAAATAATACAATCCCAACAAAAACGTGTTATCAACCATGAAAAATTAACTTGATGGAATAAGAGCTGGAGATTAATAAATAAAGCAGACTGTTAAATAGGATTGGTGACTACATGTCCCACCTTTGTAGCTCATGAATTCTATCCAAAAGTTTTGCTTCTGATATTTTCTCACTAATAAGATTTATTTGCAATGCTTCTCACACACAAAAGATATCCCTGCATTTTATTTATGACTCACAAACACTGTATCTGCTTTTGTACGTGATTGATGTGCTTTTATTTAAAAAACAATAAACACAAAGGAAAAATAACAGTCAAATTTTACAGGGAAAAGATCACCTTGCTAGAAAAAACCCCTCTAAAAAAAGTACTTTTGGTGTACAATAGGTAATGCCCCATTTACCTATTGTCAAGCAATATAGCGACTTAAAAACTCCTGACTCACCTCTTAATTCAGCAGAGCTCAATATCCCCCTGCAACTGCTTTGTCCCTGTGATGAGTTCCCTGCTGGGTGTAACCACGCCCCCTCTTTCCACTGACTTCCTCTCTCCACAGCTGACCGCAGAGGTGGTGGAACAGCTCTCATCTGTGCATACTCAGGGTTAGGAACAGGCTTTTTATAAGGAGAAGGGAAAAGAATTCTACACTCTCGGAATACTGTAGTTCTGTGATGTCTCTCAGAAGGAGAGGCATATCGGCAGTGCCGGCTCTGCCATTAGGCAGAGTAGGCAAATGCTAGGGGCGCCTCCTGCCCAGGGGGGCGCCCCTAGCGCCGGGGAGGGGGCGGGGTTTCGCGAGGGGGCGGGGGCGCCGGTTGAGGGGGCGGGGCAGCGCCGGAAGGGGGGGGGGGCGCCGTTGGAGGGGGCGCCTAGGGCGCCAATAGAGCCAGAGCCGGCTCTGCATATCGGCACTATACAGGAAGATCCTGTACACAGAATGGTTGGGGGAGCAGGGCTGTTTAAACAAGAGGCAAGTACTACCGATCCCAAAATCATTTTTACATTTTAGTGTTTAAGTTGGCTTTCTATATGTATGTCAAATATAACTATATTTGTATATTTTTTATTTATAAAGTGCCATAAGGTTACGCAGCGCTGTATAATCCAACAATACAGTTAAAATACAGACAAATAACAAAGAACAAGTGAAGTAAATTACAATCATATAATCAAGAAATACATCACAAGGGGTCAGATTTCAGTTTAGTTTGAAGATATTAATGGATTGCTCTTGGCCGAGGTAGAGGGGTAGAAAATTCCAAAGATAAGGGGTAGCAAGAGAGAAGGGTTTAACACAAGAATGGGCAGTCTTAGGGGGTTATTAACTAAAATCCATACTGTTGTGTAAAGGTGTGAATTTATCAGCTAAAGACAGTTGCAAAAGATTGCTACTGTTGCAGTTGTATTTTATAATGAGAATATTGTTGCCGCTGCAACTTTACAGTCGCGGATTTGCTCGGCGAGACCACTCGAGTCGCCTCGCTG
>WMED01003122.1:6179-22803 GCA_019650415.1 Pipa parva
ATATATATATATATATATATATATATATATATATATATATATTTATACATATACACACACACACACATACATATACATACATAAACAGTCTATTTTGAGTAGAATAAAAAAAATATACCTATACTATATTATTGGTATATTTTACCTTTAACGAATGCTACCTTCTTAATTAAATGTAGAATTATTACCTTGTTTTTCTTCTCTATCAGTAGTTGCCAAGCAATCAGCCTTAGTATTTTGAATGAAACCATGTACTTGCAGACTAGTACACATACAGTACATTATTACTTACA
The DNA here is from genome assembly GCA_019650415.1 of Pipa parva. Lineage (NCBI taxonomy): Eukaryota > Metazoa > Chordata > Amphibia > Anura > Pipidae > Pipa > Pipa parva. The sequence goes on from WMED01003122.1 coordinate 6,473, forward strand.
TCTTGTGAAGGCTGTGAACTCTTGTAAAACCATTTTTAGAAGCATGCAGTGTTAATGCACTCTGACTGTGGAAACGTTATAAAGTACATTTTTCATAATACTGACACTTAATATAAAGGAGTTGCTAAAATGCTCTGAAACTACGAGGTATGTTATATCCCTTCAGATGTCCCATTTAGGGACCTACACCTGAAGGATGTGATGACTATAAGAGGTATGTTCTTCAATACATTACTGTTGCATTAATAAAAACACTTTGTTGGTGATTCAAAAAGAGATATGCACATAAATAAATAATGCTCTGAGCATTTTGTATACAGGGTATGTCACCTGAAGGACAATATACATACTGAAAAAAAATTATATATAAACTATACAGTGTTTCAGATATGAGATCCATTGATCAGTATAAAATGGTCAACCTCGGTTAGGACAGCTGCTGGACAATAACAATAACATTACTGCAATTTAGGAAGAGGTATGAGTAGGCTACCTACATTATCCAAGCAGCAGGCTCCTCTGCTAATTTGTGACAATGAATGCAAGATTCTCAATAAACATAACTGGTAACTTCTTAAGGCACTAAGGCCCTTCCATCTTTTTGCTGACTGGGTGCAGGCCTTAGTGATTGACTGAAACTCTTATAAGTCATATCTCAGTGCCGCTGTCAAAGTGGTTCCATCCTCACATAACTAGCTATGAATGCAGTAATGCAGGAGAGAAGAACTTACAAATGTTTAGGATTACAGTTTTGATAACAAGGACATAAACAGAAAATGTTTCCTTATAGCTATCCTTACTGCAATCTTCTTTGAGTGTGCCACAGACCTGGGAACTAGCTGGGTTTTACCTGGAGACTTTGAAAGGAAAACCCTCAAGGTCTCTTGCACTGGTCTAAAATGGGGTGGCATGAAGTTCCTAGAAGGAGAAAAGCACATCCCAAATCATTCTAAGGCTAATGTCACAGGAGGAATTTTATCTTTTTGGCAGCAAAACGGCAAAACCATCATAATGATGGGAATGCCTTAGAAATAAAACCTTAGGGAGTGTACTGCTTAAAATGGCATCAGGAATATTTTCATTATGTTCCCACTAGTATGTAAATGGGAACTTGCTTAAGGCATTTGCCTTTGAAAACCACAAAGTTCAATACACCTCACCTCACACAATCTAATGCAAAATGTAGAAATTTCCAACCATTTGACTTTAGCCTCTCCCCCACCAATCAGAGCTGATGACTTGCTCATTAGACTCTGTAAGAGGAACGTTCAAAGGTTATACTGGTGAAAACACCTGTTTGGCTGCAAACTGAAAAAGTACACATTATAAGCAGCCTTTACCATATAAATTATTGCAGCAATTTATCATTTTTCTGATACTTTAACCACAGAGGGCATTGTTTCATTGGATCTAGGCAGTATATTTTATTTTACCTTATTGGAGAAAAAATCTCAATATAATAAACAATGTTCTCTCTGAAGAATAGCATATGCCCATCTGTTTTGTAGAACATGATTATACATAAAGTGAAACAAAAACAAAACTCCCATTGCTAAACATGTTATATATTCTATTTTTACTGGTACCAATGTACAGGCTCACCACAGAAACTTACTCCCCTTCACACACAAATCTAAAAAAGATTAGGTATTCACTAAGGTGCGAATTCGACTGTTGAAATCGCAAACAGCGAATTCCCATACAAAATCCGTGACAATTTCTCCATTGTAAAGTCGCAACAATTTTTTAAAGGTAAGATGGCGACAATTTTCCCATAATAAAGTCGTGACTGCGACAATGTTCCTATTATAAAGACGTGACTGCGACAATGTTCCTATTATAAAGACGTGACTGCGACAATATTCCTATTATAAAGACGTGACTGGGACAATATTCCTATTATAAAGACGTGACTGCGACAATATTCCTATTATAAAGACGTGACTGCGACAATATTCCTATTATAAAGACGTGACTGCGACAATGTTCCTATTATAAAGACGTGACTGGGACAGTAGCAGCCTATTGTGACTGTCTTTATCTGGCGAATTCACACCTATACACAACAATTTGGACTTTAGTGAATAACCCCCAAAATATCAATGATATGATAAACCCTATGTATAGAATACTATGGGGGAAATTTATAAAGGTCATTTTGACCCATTGGAAATAATTCGATACATGTCACCATTTTTCGACACATTATCATCATTTTTTCCTTTTTGCCACATTTTTGATTTTCCTCAATTTATGTAATGCCAAATAAAATGTATTGATATCAATGAATATCGATGCATTGATACCACTACACTTTACATTATTTTCAATGGAGTTCCTTTACCATCGATATCGCTGATCTTTTTGATGAGGACTTAGAAAAAAATGTTCTAAACCATCTCCAGAGGGAGTAATGGGTTTTTGCCACCATCAACCAGACGAACACTTATCAGTGATATAAAAGGTTAGAAGGGGGTTAATAAATATTGATACTGGTGATATCGACAATATCAAGTAATTAAAGGTATATACCAGGAGAAAGCTTTTTTGATTTTTTATAAATATCCTCCAACTTCAAAGATAACATTTTTACCAGCGCTATGAAAAAGAATTGCCAAGTCAACCCAAATTGTTTTTTTTTTTTTTTTCTTTTTTCTGGTTTTTACTGGTCCGTTAACACACAACAGGCACGTGTACTATGTTGAGACACCTTTTGGAATTCTGAGTTTAGGTATTCTTTATGATAGAATAGTTTTATGGTGTAAAGGACTTTATGATCAATGCATACTGATAAATGTGCTTCAACTATCTACATCTCAGCCCTGTACTTAGTCATTTTCCTTCCTCTTATCTCCAACAAGTGCACGCAGACACAGATTCTTAATTATGTGGGGGATTTATGTCTCCAACATAAATCCAGATACTATTATTTGTATATAAGTGTCATAAATCTAGGCGCTGAAATGTGTGCTGATATTTCTACCTATGGTATAAAAGAGGAATTAAAATGAGTATTTTTAAATTGCAAATAAATCCCACATGTACAAGCAGACACTTTAACCCTTTGAGGGCTGCCCACCATAATTTCTCCCCTAGTTTGGCCAGCACTGGGTTTCTCCTTGCTCCAATGCTTTCCGAATAGCCTGGTCATGCTGCTGCAGATTTCCACCTTAAAAAATAAAAGTCATTTCCCATACATCCCTAAATGCCCTCCACATTACCTCATTGTTGCTCCCAATAGTCCAACCAACATGAATTGACCTCATTGGCTGAAACAACTCCTCCTGTCTCCATATGAACCCCATTGACACCACATGGTCTCTGTGTCTCCAAATAGATCTCATGTGTCCCCAGTGCCCTCACAAGCCCTAGATTGCCCCTCAGATCCCTAGCTTGCTCCAAAGTATGCCCATACAGTCTAAGTACCTGCTCAAAGCCTAGATTGCATTCAGAATTTCACCAGTGCCCCTGATGTACACCTAAGAGCCCACAAAGCCCAGATTTTCCCTCAAAGCCCTAGATTGACCTACAGATCCCCAGACATCACAGCAGAAACAATTTTTTATATGATCCCACCAGATTCCCTGGCTGGTCATAGACAACCCCCAAAATTTCTTGCGGATAAATGTTGGATTACCTGGCACAAAAATGATTGCCTCCAGAAATTCTAAAACAAATGACTAAGTATATATAAACATTTATCAGAAATCAACACCAACAACAAAACACCTAGCACACTTAGATAGCTGATGAGGTGCAATTTCAGAAAATATATGCTTTGGGGTGTTTATTTTGGTTCTGTTATTTTATTGTTTTGAATCTGACAACTTGTTCACAAAACCAATAAGAAATAACTGATTTTCATTTGATTTAACTTTGTGATGCATATTTTAAAAGGTAAGATGTAGTTCTGGCCCACAAATTACAAGGTAGGCACTTGGGCTGCAGCTCTATTAGCTGAAATAAATCTTGTTTACCTGTGTGCTCTCAATCTACTTTTGGCTGTTTGGTTACTGTACCCTTACATGTGTCCATACATTCTGGGAATCATTTTGCTTCGGAGACATTGCTTCTTCATATTGAGCTTGATTTTTGTGGTTTGTTCATATTTCACAGAAATGTTTTGACTTGCATTTTTATTTATTTTTCAGAAAATCCCTAATTCACAAAATGGATTGTGTCCAGAATTCTGCAACTTCCACAACAAGCCTGGTATGTCAAGAAATTTGAAGGTGAGTATTTTTTGTGGAAAGTATATACTCAGGTGGATAACTATAGTTTTCCTGGGTCTTTCTAAAATGACTCTGCATGGTGATTTTTTTTCCAGAAGACTGACAGAAACTACCAATTACCACAAGGTTCCCCCCTTCCATTTCAGATCAATGTTGATATTCTTTTTTGACAGGTAAACTAATCCATGGCTAAGTTATAGGACCAACTCCATAGGGAATAATGAGTTTTAGTCAGCCTAAAACAGGCAAACAATTTGTGTCAAAAAATCTGACCCTCATAGCATTATAAATAGGCAAAACCATGGATTTTGACAAATTACTGTTATTTCACTAGCATTAAGCCATCGAAAAACTTTTCAACTTTTATTAACATCCCCCTAAGTGTTATGTTATACATGTACCAAAGGCAGCAAAATACCTGTTGCTGATCTTTTCTTGGAGTTTTTAAAACAGCCTAATATTGTTCCAGATAAAAAGAAAAGGCAAACAAAGATTTTGCATTCCACACAAGAGCTGGATATGTACATTATTATAGTAAAATATCACATAGATATAATCTGCTATGCGCTTTCTAGGTATGAGCATGCAAAAACACTCAATAATGTATCTGGAAATAAGTCTGATGTACACTGCACCAGGATATAAATTTGATGGAAACTCTGCAGTGTGTCTGGCTATAAATCTGATGGGAGATGGAAACTCTGTTGTGTGTATGGTTATAAATCAACTGAGCAATTTACATTGTATCTGGGAATAAATCTGCAGGGCATTCTGCACTGCATCTGGGTGTAAGCCTATATTTTTGCATCTGTGAGCTTCCTTGTACTTATAATCTTTATATTTTTTCCCTGAGGTTACACATTTTATTTAGAATTTCAGTGCTAAGAGAAGCTAATCAATGGTCTATCTACAGCTGTACTTTCAGAAGAAAAAAGAAACCACCACTTTCATTTGAAAATGTGCATAGAGAAAAGAGAAAATAGGAAAATAAAATAAACAACAAAAGGAATCCACATACAATGCATTAGTGGTAGATTAAATCATTTGGTTCTCAATGACCAAAGCTTAAACTATAACACACCCACTATGTTCTTTTCTCAGACACAGAACCAAACACAGCACTTCCATACATCACAACATCACAGAAAGGTGAATTCCCTGACACAGCTGGGATACTCTCACAGGTGCACTCATGGCAATAACAAGATGATTCATTTTGATAGGCAAGTCTGTGCTGCTGATTTTAAGAATCAAAAAGTCTAATGAAATATATGATGTTGCCAAACAGGCCAGACAAGAAATATTAACATTCTACAGTAAGAAAATACATTCAAACTACATTAAAGCAAGTTGTTTCTTTTATTATAGTTATATTTATCCACTACATCCCTTATAGTGGAGCTGGATCGAGTCTACTAAGTTCAGTGGATGTTAAATTATATTTATAAATAATCATTACACTTAAAGAAGCCTAACAATGATTTAGGGTAGATATTGCCAACCTTAGGTAAAGAGCTTATTGTAGTTCAATATAGTTTTTTTTCACAGGTTTAGGGGGTAATTCAGCAAAGAGCCTCCTCGCGAGACTGGAATCCCTTTAAAGCATTCGCTGATGTCTGCGTGCAGGACTCAGTGAACGCATAACAGTCTCTGCGCACTGATGCGAAGGATCGGAGGGTAAGTTCGCTCTTTGCTGAATTACCCCCTATAACTTTTGAAGAGATGCAGGTAGATTAAGGGATCACCTGTTAGATCTAAAATAATATTAAAGATCTGCCATTAGTATGTAAAAACAAAAAAACGAGAAAAAAAAAAACACTGGACATCCCTTTAACCAGAGCTGCACTTATTAAAGTGATGATCTAGTAAAAATATTTGATCTTGTGATGGCACCATATGTATTAGATAAACATGTGTTATTAGCCCTGCTTATTACATAACAATACAAAATACCAATGGTACAGGGCCAATAGGAAATTAACATAGATGTGCACTGCATTTCTATGTACAAACCAATACAGTCCACAGTATCCACTATATCAGTAACCAGACCTGCAGCATGGGTGTGTATTTGTCTACTGCTAATTAAATATGAAATGCCAAATCTGTAATAATGGTTTCAAATAATATGCCATAACGCGCGATTCTTAGAGGAACACAGTAGACTCCAACAGTTATCTGCCTATTTGTCACTGTAAAAATTATGCAAATGAATTTATTTTACTTATTTCCATCATTATATCTAATTTTAGTCCAATTGGGAATCTCAAGGCATGGAACTTATAGAAAGATTTAAGAATTCAGAAACATATAAGTTTGCCATATCACAGACCTTCTGGTCATCAGCTTTTTTTTAAATAGCTTTTTTTCAGAATTGTTAACCATTTTAGCTGTGTCACTAATTTGAGATTTCAAACTGATTAGCTAAAGAGGAAGAAAGTGAGAGGAGTTGCTTTTGTAGGAAAGTGGCTGTAAATTCAACTAAATATTACACAAAAAGAAGTAAATATTATATATTGCAAAAATCATTCATTAATAAAAAAAAAAAATTTCTATCTTAGAACAGTGAGACACTATGTGCCTTTAGTTTTAACAAAACGAGGGTCATTGAAAGCAATAATGACATCGACAAAATGCATTGTGACTTTTCATGCAAGTATTAAACTGCAACACAATACACTTGCGTGAAAGTTTTGGTGCATTTTGCCACTTACACCATTGCTTTTAATGGCCCATGGTTTCAATAAATTGTATACGCATTTTAATGTCACTTCGATATTCCAAAATAATTTATCAATGAGATTCAGATCTAAATTGTGCTTGCTCTTTTTGCCCCAGTCAACAGAGAAAGGGCTGCATAAATTAAGTCTGCTTCGTTTGCAAATAGTTGCAATAAATCTGGTCCTGTAAGGCAGTCGTGCTTACTGTCTGTTTTAATGCTGGGGGTAACTACAGGATCTTGTTAACACACTGCCTATTTGCATTTGATTTGTGCTCCTGTAATTCAGATTGCAATTCTGGAATGCCCATTGCTTGCTGCAAATTAACACGATAGTCCATCATTAGCAGTTAATGAAATGGTATGCTAATTATTGGGGCCACAAATGCAAGGCTCGCTGGAAAAAAGTAATGTTTTGTTCCCCAAAAATAAAGTAGTTTTGATAAGTAAGCTTTCTGTTATAAGTCAAATGAGGAAAAAGCTAGAAAAAAATGAAGATAAAGAAAAAGGAAAGGAAAGGAAGGAAAAAATGCTGAAGATAAATTTTTAGAGTTTGTAAAATAAGATAACAGAGTTAGGGAGTAGGTGTTAGGTTGGGGCCAGGCTTGCATTCTCATTGCTGGTGATTTTTCTGCAAATTTTCCCTGAAAATTCTGTGCAATTTTTCTGTGAAAAAGATGCTCATAGGACTTTGTGCAAAACACAAGTATATGGTCTCACTTGTCTGCCATGCTGAGATTAAAGGGGAACTAACGTTTGTTAGGACTATGAGTAATTGTCAGAATTCTACTTAACAATTGTGGTTTTAGGCTCCGGCACTGCCTCCTGATCTACATTATAAGCCGATTTCATTTCTTCAGTGTGGTCCTCTTCACTTCCTGCTTTATATTACATTTCAACGAGTTGAACAAACGCAGAAGCAGTTTTACATCAGAATTCTGTGCTCCTGCAACTTGCTTTGTGAGAAGATCGCGCTGGAGCTTAAAACCCCTATTGGTGAGTATTCACCCACCCCCTTAAGAATCACCTCTAGACTTAACTAGCTTAACCAGATGCATTTTGCACAAAGTTTAATGGGCATCTTTTTCACAGAAAAACCTTCAAGAATTTTTTGGAGTAAATTCTCCAGCCCTGAAAATACTAGTGTGGCCTTAGCCTTAAGAAGCATTTACTGAACCTGACCTTAAAAGACCCTTAAGAGCACAATGTCATGAATCATATGCTAATCTAGTAAACTATCTGGTTTCATTTTTTAGTTTCGGGGTAATGCGGTATATAAAGACTGCATTTTTATCTTAGAAACAGACAAGCTCTTTTTTCATCTATACATTTATATACACAATATACGGCATATACATAAATAATTCTCAATTTAACAAATACCTTATAAACCCCCCCCCCCAAAAAAAAAAAAAACATTAGCAAAGGACCTCAATACATGAAACTGAATTCTTCTACATAAAACAAAGCAGAAAATAAGAAATTCTGGGAAAATATCCTTTATTATGCCAGTAAACAAAAAATAACATGTGCAGTCAAAAATTATTTATATCAAGGTGCATGCACCAATACTCCAGGCACGTAGCTAAAATACAACATGTTTCTTAAAAGAGAGAATTCTGTTTTAAGGGGAGTATTTCTTTACAGACTTAAACAAGATAATTCATCAACGAGCAATCTTTCCATTAGTCTAGTAACTTGTAGCAACCAATCACAAGTTGTCATTCAGAATTCTACTTTATCGGTACCAGTGAATTCTAATACCTGACTGGTTGCTATGAATTACTAGGCCTCCAGAAAGATTGCACCTGTTGATGAATTCCCATGACTACCTATTACTACCAACCTGCAGTTGAAAAATTGCATATTTTTACATGATCAAATACAGTGTTATCTATCTAAAAATGCATTACAATTAGTTTCACCAAGAAAGATCATACTGTTGTGGTATTTACAAAAAAGCCAAAACATCACCTTGAAATCAAAGAAACCAAAAGCAGATAAAGTGATAATGTGTCTGACATTCATAAAATATATATATATATATACGTATATATATATATATATATATATATATAAAAAAAACACTACTCAAGTGAATAAAGAGATAAAGTAAAATACATTTCTTATAAAATCTGCTCTGTTGTTTCCAATGAACATTGTTGTTTTTTTAATGGAACACACATTTTATGTAGGGATTTTAAAGACATTCATGAATATTCTACCATTCTAAGTATCTGCTTGAGTACTTGAGAATTGTTGCTTGGCAGTGTTGTTGGATTTTCGTTCCCAGCAAGAAATTGTTCCACCTTTAAGCACATTTCTATTGAAAATGTAACTGTAGTGGTAAATGTTTACAGCTCAGCAGGGAACTCAGCTAGAATCTAATGTATTATAGTTTCTTAAAAGATCTAAACAGAAATCACAGACTGCCACCGTGTGGTTTCTTATTAAAAAAAAACAAACTTCCAATCACATTTTACTACAACAAACAGAAAATGTATGTGAAAAACCACAAATCAACTATAAAGAATTACGCTCAAGAAGACTAGTATAATCCCCAACGGTTTGTGCGATGTTGACAGACAAAACAGTTCTACAGTGATCAATGCAGTCAAAATTCATTGGGAAAATCTTGCAAGTAAATATTTCCAACTATTTGGGGCAGGTAACATCATAGGTTTGCTAGTTCAGTTTTAAGAATGAATACAAAATTGAGTGATCCTTCTAATTAAAAAAAAAATGCTGGCATTTCCTAATATAATTAAATAAACAGAATAATAAAATGAATTAGAGACTATAAATGAGAGCAGAGCCTCAGCCAGTCATCGAATGAGTAAAACTCAGGAAAGGATTTTTTTTTTTCCCTGTGGCTGAGATTATGAATTTTTTATTGCTTTCCAGGATGCTTCTAGTTGTTTCTTCATGTATATTTTACCATTGTTATTGTGTGCATTATGTCCCTTGTCACTTCCACCAAAGTGATTGCTCAGAATGATTTTACCTGGTTTTCATTCAGGAATATGTTTTTATCTCTTCTCCTCTTATCGTGCTGTCAGCTGTCACAAGACGACACTGGGTGTGTGCAAAAAGGTGTCTGTTTGGTGGTTTGCTGCGTGCAAATCTTATTTCCATGCCTTGATGGTACATATAGTTGTAGATGTAATTTGAATTTAATGATGCAGAGTATGTGATCACACAGCTTTACAAATGCAATGCCATTCAAGAATCTGACATTGTGATGTAAGCCGTATTATAGGACCTTGTATAAAAACAGTAAGACCACAAAAACACTAAAAGTATATATTCCTTAAGTTGATTATTAGAGCATAAAAAACAAGAGACTTGCCACTTTTTTAAAGATAATGAGGACTTAAATAGACATTTCGATCATTCGATCACAAATTTAAGTATGAAGTATATCTTTATTATTTAGAATACATTAGAATATGTTATTTACAGCAAAGTCACTTGAGCTGAGTGGATTTATTGCAGTGACCTCCCCCCCCATATATTCAAAGGCATTTTGCATAATTGTATTTTGTATAGTATTTATTCATTTATATAGTGCTGATATATTACACAGATTCACCATTCATTTTAGTCCTTGATCCATGGAGCTTACCATCTAGTTTCCCTATTCAGTCACACACAAATAGACAGATACATATGTATGTTTTGGATTGTGGGAGGAAACCCATGCAAATGTGGGGAGAACATACAAGCTCCATGCAGATAAAGTCCAGGGTGGAATTGAACCCAGAACTCAGAGCTGCAAGGCAGCAGTGCTAACCCCTGCCTACTAGTCTATGCTGTGGGGTACATTTTGAAATGGCATATTCCATCAAAGAAAACCATCTGGTAAAACATTTTTTAGGCTGAAGAGTCCAAAAAAATATAAAGATGTTTTTGGCAAAATTTAACAAAACAACTGGGAAACAGAACGATGAATGGTAGAGAGAAGAAGACCAATCAATTCACATATCAAGATATTTTGGCAAAAGTCACCTTTATATGCAACAATGATTAAAAGTAAACAGCCATTTCAATAAAAAAATCATCAAAAATGGAAGATCAAAGCCCTGAAATTTCACATTAAATTATTCACTAAGGTGTGAATTCGACTATCAAATTTTCAAACAGCGGATTCCCATAGCAAATCCGCTACAATTTCCCCATTGTAAAGTCGCGACAATTTTCCCATAATAAAGTCATGACAATTTTCCTATAATAAAGTCGTGACTGCGACAATATTCTCATTATAAAGACGTGAGTGCGACAGTAGCAGCCTAATGGAGACTGTCTTTATCTGGCAAATTCACACCTATACGCAACAATTCGGACTTTAGTGAACAACCCCCTAAAAGTTCAAACAACAACCCTATGTAAGGGTAAACAGTGCACATGAGTAGTCCTCTAATTTGGATTTGTCTAAATACTTCTAATGACATAATCTGGAATAATTCAAATGTGCTAACTTTAGAAAGACTAAAGGAAACAGTCCAGCCTCAAACAGTTGTTTGTCCATCTAACTGTCACTATTAAATACATGATTTTTGTAATATTTACTCATTTCTAGCAATTTTTAATTTACAGCTATTTTCTTACAGATGCCCCTTCAATCTTACGTACTTCCTTTTCCATTGATTAGTTTGGAATCTCGCACCACCCAGTTGATCCTCTCTGGCTTGAGAATTCTCTAATGAGAAAGGAGCAGGTGGGCAGCTGCTTTGTGAGGTTACATACCTACAGAATTCTAAATATAAATCAGAATTCTCAAACCTTTCAGTCAATTTCCTGCCAAAAGATTTCAAACTTCACTGCTAAAGAGGAAATAGGTGAGAGAGAGAAGCTTCAGCAATAACCTGGTTGTAAATTGAAAAGGAAGTTAATGAGTAAATAATACAACTGAAAAAAACCCCATCTATTTAACATTGCCAAATAGATAGGGAAATACTTGTTGGTGACTAAACTGTTTCTTTGAGAGCTGTACTTACAGCCATTTTATATCAATTAAAATAAAAGCTGTTATTGAAACAAATACACAATTATGCATCCAATGCACCAAAACTTTTTAAAATATCGTTGGTCACAAGATATTATTAAGTATATAAAATGACTGGCATAATTTCACGATTATAGCCTCTGCATTAAGCAAAGCTGAAATATCAATAAGTATGCAATCATTTTTTATTCAATGTATTAAGTTGCATATACTTTCATACAGCTATGCTTGATAAATAGAATTACACATAAAGTAGCAAATTAGCCTGATACAGAAATTCATTTAGATCATAGTGAATTTAAACAGACATGAAGATAAAGTGGGGCATTTTTGTTAATAAAATATTTTAAACAACCGATTCTCCCAAATATGTTAGGGCACAGAGAGTGGATATTCTGCCACAGATATATGTTAGAAAAGTCTCTGATAGGTTGTGAGTGCAGTTTCAATATAAGCTGGAGGCAGATAGCTGAACTCACTGACACTCATTCCCACTGTGTTACCAGTTGCATGTAGCAAGGATACAATGGTAGTGAATCAGGTACTTTTAATGACTTTACCTTGAAGAATGACATGCCATGCGGTCAAAACACAATGCTGCTGCACACTGAAGAATATATCTGCTTACAGTCACAATGGAGGACAGAATGAAGAAGCAGGATTATGATGCAACAGATAGAGGAGGAGATAGAGAAAAAATGCATCATGGGTAAACTAGTTAAAGAAGCAGTATGAAAACACAATAAAAACTAGATACTGAAAACCACTAGGTGGCAGCATTGAGCAACATAAATGAATACAGCCTTGTATAACATATATAAATGAACTGAATAGCCAATGTATGACCAAATAACATGGAATATTGAAGCTGTAACAGCATACTCCCCGTCTGAAATCCTTGGATTTCACTACATAAACCAACATAAATATTAAATGTCCTTCTGGTGTAGATTCTGGAACCTGAAAGACAAAATGCAATAAACAAAACAACAATAACTGGAAAGCAGATGATCTGGAACAGTTCAATGGTAGATAATCCCAGTTTGTAGGCTGTTCCTGGCGCAGTCCAGTGATGAACAACTGAGTGAATATAATAGCAAAGTTCCTTCTGCTTCACTCATTCCTTAATGGGCAACAAAAGAACAGTCTCAGATACAGGTCTGATAAATGTCTTGGAGTCTCCTTGACGAGTGATGGTCACTTCCACCTTATAGACTTTAATATCTTCATTGGGAAATATTTTAGAGATCTCACACATCTCTAACTTGGCCCTGTTCAGGCTACCACCAACCCTCAGCATACCATGATCATCAACTACTGGTTTTAAGTTGACAATAGGGCTTGTTTTTGGAATGTCCTGTTTGTCACAAATACACCTCAGTTCCATGTGAAAGGCACTCTGCTGTACATTACGTATCACTAACATCTCACTTAGTGTAATGTCTTCTGCAGAGAGGGGCTTGTGACACAAGTGCCAACCACGACATTCAGTGTTATCATTCTTGGTGTGAAAGCACTGTGCAATGTGAACTAACTTTCCATGGTGCGTACAAGCTTTAGCAATCTGGAAAAGCGTTCAAAGCGGTGACAGTTCAAGCCAGACCTCCTTTCAAACTTGGTGATGAGGGTACTGACTTCAGGACCAATCTCAGGATCATTGTCAGGGTCTTGGAGACTGAAATCATCTTCATCAGATGTTTCTTCACTCTCATTCTGCAAGAACTCTGGACCCATTAACCAAGAGCGCTGACAGATGATGGTCTGGTGGCACAGTCTGCAGGGTTGAGGTTAGAAGGAACATAGTGCCACTGCTTAGGGTTAGAGGTTTTCCTAATCCTTTCTATGCGGTTACTGACATAGACATGGAAGCGTTTAGACTGATTGTTTATGTAACCCAAGACAACCTTGCTGTCACTATAGAATTGAATGTCATCCACATGAATATCAAGCTCACGCTGAATAAAGTCTGCAATCTCTACAGCAAGTACAGCACCACAAAGTTCAAGTCTTGGGATGGTGTGCTCTGGTTTAGGAGCTAGTTTAGCCTTTCCAAACAGAAATCCAACATGAACTTTATCACAATTGTCAATTACCTTAAGGTAGGCAACAGTTGTGATGACCTCAGTCGAAGCATCTGAGAAAATGTGCACTTCCTTTCTCTGGCTTGTGGTGAGAGATGCTGAAGTGTAGCAACGTGGAATGTGAATCCTGTCCAAGGCATACAGGGATTCTTTCCAGGACTCCCACCTGCTTGTCATGGGGCAATGGATCATCCCAGCCCTCAATAGTCTCTGAGAGCTGTCTTAGTAGATATTTGCCCTGTACAGTCAATGATGCCACAAATCCCAGTGGATCATATAGACTGTTCACCACTGAGAGGACTCCACACTTAGTGAATGGTTTGTCTGTAAAGTTAACCTGGAAGCCAAGAGAATCTTTTAACAAGTCCCATCTCAAACCCAGACTTCTCTGTGCTGGAGGGTTGTCTATGCCGAGGTTTAAGTCTCTGAATTCCATGGCATGATCACCGGGTTGAAAAGCTTTCATGACAGCAGTACTGTTGGAGGTGATTTTATGTAACCACAGACAAGCTTTAGACAGCATACCTTGTGTCCTTTTGAGCAGATCTATTGCTTCTTCTGCTGTGGGCAAGGATTTGAGTGCGTCGTCCACGTAAAAGTCTCTTTCAACAAAGTGACGAGCATCCTTCCCGAACTCTGACTCATCATCAGAAGCAGTCCTTTGTAGGCCATATGTAGCAACAGCAGGTGAAGGACTGTTACTGAACACGTGCACCTTCATACGATATTCAATCATTCCTTTGTCAGTGTCATTGTCTCTGTACCATAGAAACCTGAGGTAATTTCTATGGTCTTCTCGTACAATGAAACATTTGCTCAATGTCAGCAGTTATGGCAACTGGCTCCTTTCTGAATCTCATAAGCACTCCTACCAAGTAGTTGGTCAGGTTTGGACCTGTGAGGAGAACATCATTCAGGGATACACTATTATGCTTGGCACTGGAGTCAAATACCACCCTTATCTGGTTGGGTTTCCGTGGATGATATACTCCAAAGGAAGGGAGATACCAGCATTCTTCACGTTCTTGCAAAGGTGGGGCTGGCTCTGCGTGGTCTTTGAGAAATATATATAAGGCCATAAAGTGATCTTTCATCTCAGGCTTGTTCCTTAATGTGTGTTGCAAGGAGATGAACCTGGATAGTGCTTGTTCCCGGTTATTAGGAAGCCTGGCTCTTTCAGCCCGAAAAGGTAAGGGTGCAACCCAATGGTTAGATTAATCCTTGAAGCATTCATTGTCCATAATTTTGATAAACTCTTTATCTTCCATGGACAAAGCTACTCTGTTGTCATCTTGTGTTGTGTGAAACACTGATCCTCCTAAGTCATCATAAGGTTTAGGAATGGTGTCTGATGCCTTACTGATGTTAGAAAGATGCTCCTTTACCTCGTAATGATGAGGGCATGGCTTGAAGTGGGTTGTGCGTCCATTATTGAGCACAAAGGTTTTGAACGAGTTCACTTGAGATGGTTTAAGATTCCTATCCAGACACAGATTGCCAATGATTACCCAGCCAAGGTCAAGTCTTTGTGCATATGGGGTATCATCATGACCATTGCACTGTTGTCATACCTTGTGGACTCTCAGAATGTCTCTCCCAAGCAAGAGAAGAATGTCAGCATTCATGTCCATAGGAGGAATCTTCTTTGCCAGGTGTCTCAAATGGGCATGATGATAAGCAGCTTCAGGAGTGGGAATTTATTCTCTTTCATCAGGTATCTGGTCACATTCAATTAATGTTTGTATGTATATGTGGATATTATTGTTAATTGGAGAAATGAGGTATCCAGTGGCTCTTTTGCTAAAGGTCTCTATGCAACCAGAGCAAGTGTTAAGGGTGTATGGAATTACTTCTCCCTTTATACCGAAGATCTCAAAGAACTTAGGTTTTGCTAGAGACCTGTTGCTTTGTTCATCTATTATGGCATATATCCTAATGGCTTTTTCAGGTTGCCCCTCTGGGTAGACACTCACCAGACACACCTTGGCACAGCACTTGGGACCATTCTCTTTGCCACATACTTCCATGCAGGAGGAGGAGACAGTGGTAGCAGCTGAAACTTGAGCTGATGGATCCCCACCATGCACTGTGACGCATTTAGATGCTGCTTGAGGTTGTGAGTTGTCAGGAGAAGAGGTAGGATGCATGGCTGCAACATGTTTGTCACTACTGCATTCAGTACACTTAATGACAGCTTTACAGTCTTTAGCAAAATGGTTTATAGAAGCACAACGCTTGTAACACACTCCTAGCTCTTTGAGCATGTCTCTGCGTTCTTGCAAAGTCTTTGCCCT
>WMED01003123.1:0-22800 GCA_019650415.1 Pipa parva
AACAAAAAAAAAAAAAATTGGCTGGTAGTTAAAGGGTTAAACCCTTCTATCTTCTTTGGAATTCTCTACTCTACCTCCACCAAGAGCAATCCATCAATATCTTCAAATCTAAATTAAAACTTTATCCTACTGCACTTGTTACCCTCCAATATATTTATGTAAGTCTTCTTCCTACTTAGATTGTAAGCTCTATGGGGCAGGGACCTCTAGCCTTGTTTCAATCATGACCTGGCACTTATTGATGTATTTTCTTGATTATATGCATGTATTTTACTTCACTTGTTCATTGTTTCGCACTTTACCCAAGTCTGTATTATTACTGGATTGTACAGCGCTGCGTAACCTTGTGGCGCTTTATAAATAAAAGTATACTTACATACACCAGAGCATGAACTGCTTCCCACTAAATCAGGGCATAGCAGGTAGGCTCAAATCAGATCACCCGTGGGGCTCCCAGTCTGAAAATACCCACATGTCCATCTAGAAGGGAAGGGAAACCCTAGATTTGGTATTTACTTTTTTTTTTTTCAACTAGGGGTACTGAAAAAAAAAAAAAAAAAAAAAAAAAAAAAAAAAAAAAAAAAAGCAATATACATATAAAACCATGGCTTTTTCTTCTCTTGAATGTCATCTATAACAAAATTAATTGATAGGCATTAGCACTGGTTTGGACAAAATGTTTCATTTCAAAGATAAAAGTTTATTTTAACATCAATGCATGATGGGATGATTAGATATTTTATCATCTTAGGCAAAGGAGAATATGCTGAGAAGCACTGAATTATCATGTGCCTTTCCTCAACAGAGACACAGCACATGATTGGAAGTGTGAAAAATTGTCAAGCTTATAAAAGGTCAGGTGAAACATTACATGTGGAAAGCATCACAGCCTTTCAGTGTGACTAAATGAAGACAAAATTTTATATCAGACACGATGGAAAAATAACCTAGTAGATTGTGCAGAAGTTGAAGCACTAAACCTGACCTTAAAAAAAAAAAAAAAGTTTCTCTTTTTATTTCTAGATCAGCGGTTCTCAACCTTTTGATGCCGGTGACCCCGGCACTGCACATCATACGCTTGTGTGAACCTAACACCTAAGGAATTGTCTATGGCATCAGATACAAGTAGAGTTGTATAGATAGATGATCCTTAAATTCTGAAAACCAGTTGAGGGTAGTTTCTGCTGACGTAAAGGTCCAAAGTCCAAGTGGCAGTTTAAGCTTACATTTAATCCTTTTGAGGAAATTTGGTCAGGCATTCTGATATGTAGGTTTGAATTTCAGGATGTAGCCAGGGACATGTGCATGATGAAAAGGTAGAGAGTTGCCTCGCCAAGACGGGAATCCCTTTAATGCGCATGCTGATGTCCGTGTGCAGGACATCAGCGAGCGCATAATACCATTTGCGAAGTGAGCCGAAGGATTCGGAGCTCATTTCGCTGAATGGTGAATTTCCCTCTAAAAAGGGATTCAAACTTATCTACCAAGAACTCCGCTTTGAGATACAAATTCACCCCATATCAGCTTTGGCCTGACACTGCAAGCCAGATGAAAGTAATTTACTTGCAGCAGATCCCAACCATTTAGTGAAATTTCAGTAATAGTGGTGATTAGAGGCATTCAAAAAAATAGTAAGAGGATTTCAACATTTATTTATAATGGGCAAATATTTTGCACAGCTCCACACAACAAATGAATAATAAAAAAAGCATTGAAACAAACAGAATAAAGAAAAAATATTACAACAGGTGTGGTAAGATCAAATGAATTCAAGAAAGCATTGGGGGGGGGGAACATTATTGGGGGTAACATAAGAAAATGTAAATTTACACAGTCTTCATAAACAGCTACAATTAGAGAAAAATAACTCACTTTGCCAAGTATAAATACAGTTTAAAAATTTCCAATGCAAAATTCACAGACTCGTGTGTCAGTAAAACCTTATATATTGCTTTTTTCCACAGTGTATGTACATTTATGCAATGTTTAATCCCAAAATGTGTACAAAAAGGCTATATATAATTATAAACTAAACCAAACTTTGAAATAAAAATGTTATGTAGCAACAGAGCATTATTTCCCTGAAACAAACATATAAGAGATGGATCTGTAGAAGGCATGGTATTTTACTTTTTTTATATAAATAAAACATACAATAATGAGTGCTATATTGTGCAAATAAACAACATTAAAAAAAATTGTGAAATAGGGTGTTATTGGTGTAATGAAAGGTCTAACACCTTTCAATAACTGCAACTGCATGCACAGGTGTGTTACTGTAAAGGCAGTAGGCAATAGCTCTCAAATGCAAGCAATTAATAGTTGTAAACTGAAAACATAAAAATGACAGACAGCAAAATGCCAATATTGTATATGTAACATGTATGCATTATAGGAACAGTCCAGTTGCCAATGGTTATTTTCCCATCTGTCACTGGTAAATATCTTTTTGAAATTTATGAATAGCTAATTTCATACACAAAGTCCCTTCTCTCTAATCTACTGCCTCTTTAGCTGATGAATTTGGAATCTCAAGTTACCAACTGGATCCACAGGCTTGAGAATTCTGAAAAAGGCAATAAGAAGCAGATGAACAAGCATCGCTGTGAGGCTGCACACCAGTAAGATTGGGGTTACTCAGAATACTCAGGCTAATTCCTTATTTAAGATCACAAGCGAAATGATGAAGAGAAAGTAGGTTATCAAGAAAATGAGCTTCAGCAATAAACTGCCTGTAAACTGACAAGGATGGAAACTAGTAAACACCAATAATAAATGCTGCCAACAGCATTCATTTAACAGTGTCAGACAACTAACTACTTGCTGGTGATTAAACTGTTAATATAAAACCTGCAGTTAAACATATTGTTGCTATGTGCAGCAATTTTGGAGAAGAGATAGATTTTTTTTCCCAGAAAATTATCTGCTCTCAAAACACTACAAATATATGGAGAATGGGCAAAGAGAAATGGTTTAGAGATTGTTGTGCTTCTTTATGTAAGCAAACTGATATGCTTTTAAATCCTAAAGAAATAGAACACAGACTATTAATTGTTACCCTCTCCTTTATAGTAATGCTCACTCTGCTTTTAAGGGGTTAATTCAGTAAAGTCCAAAGTGACCTCATGATCCTTCAATTCACCTTGGCAAAATTGTTGCAAACTCACTTCTGTCCTACAGGTGGACATCAGCGAACGCTTTAATGCTATTCCAGTCTCGGCGAGGCGACTCGAGTGGTCGCGAGGTGAGGCGAATCCGACTCCAGTACCTTTAAAGCGTTCGCTGATGTCCGCCTGTAGGACAGAAGCGAGCTCGCAACAATTTTGCCGAGGTGAATCGAAGGATCGCGAGGTCACTTCGGACTTTGCTGAATTAACCCCTAAGTCGCTTCCTTGCTACTGTGGTGCATTGTAAATATGATATCCAATTGTAAACTATCATACAAATGACAATATTCTACAACAGTGATGGTCAACCTTTTGAGCTTGGTGTGTCAAAAATCCAAGAATAACTTGGGTGGTGTGTCACTTCAAGAAAAAAAAACATACCTGACAGCAACAGCATCAGCATCCAGAGGCGGGGCAACTCTCCTACTGAGAGCACAGCACAAACGGAACCATGACATGTGTCAGTAAAAACGTCTCAGCGTGCCACCTCTGACACACGTGTCATAGGTTAGCCATCACTGTTCTACAACCAATGGATTGCTTGTGTCATTAAAGAACCAGTAACAGCAAAAAAACTATTTAGATTGGCATGGCAGTTACATCTACAAGTTCCTGTTTATTTGCGATTTTATCTTAGCTGATTGCAGCTACTCTTTTAGCAAAACAAGCTCTTGCCCCCTGCCATTTTTAAATGAACATTAGGATAAGAGAGATCTATAAAGTTTTAAAAAGGGCGACTAAAATTAAAATAATATATTTGAATATCAAATATACTTTTAAGGGATCTTTGGAAGTGCAGATTAATATACTGCAGGCATAAAAACAAATTTTTGTGTTACTGTCTACATATATACACACACACACAAAAAAAAGAAAATTCCTTTTGCAACTAAAAATTAAATGCACTTCTTGTTTTAGAAACGCTTTTTAGTAAATGTGATTATTAACTTGATTCTATTAAAATCATGGATTCTTTAAGTGAAAATTGTTAGGCTAAACTTGGGTATACCATGAAAGTAGAAATAGAAATGTTAAAAAAAAAAAAAAAAATTGAAAAAAGGAGTAAATCTATAAAATCCACAGTACAACCAGGATATTGCCTTGCATAATGGTCACACTATTATTCACATTAATTTCTGTACATATTATTAAAAAATTGATTACGATAGAAGTATACTGTGATCTCAAAACCCATTCTTGAAATCTTTCATTCAGAGGATTTGTACCTTATGTACATTATACCCAAAATACTAGTAAGCCCTTGGTAGCCTTTTTTCCTTTTAGAACATTGTTAAAATAAAAATATTGTGATAGCCATATACATATACATTTAGAGCAAAGTTTATTAAACTCATAAAAGTTGACTTTCGCTTTTCCGAGTTTAAATCGGGGGAACACCTGGAAGTTTCTCTTGATACAGACACTTTTTCCATTGAATATATCCATATATACTTTACATTAGTGAAGTATGGCTACTTTTCCACAGAAATATTCAATGGAAAAAGCGTCTCTCGGCAAGTATCGATTGCAACAAATCTCTTGATACTTACCGAGAGAAACTTATCGGTGTTCGCCAGATTAAACTGTGAAAAGCTGAAAACGGGCTTTTCAGAGTTTAATAAATTTCGCCCTAATTAGTCTTTAGCTACCCCAGCTAGAAATCATTAATGGACCAGTAACACCAAAAATAAAAATTCCTATGTGTATAGCAATCATTTAAATACAGCACTAGTAAAAATATTATCTTAAGTTAAATTCATGAATTTTATTGATTTCTGTTCATTTTTCCCTTTACTGATAGCAGCCATGTTTTTAAACAGTGCCACTGGTTTTATGATACTTTAGATAACACATATGCAAGAAGTGTGCCCTCGAGTCCAATTTTTAAACCTATATATCATACTTTCTAGACAATGTAAAAGTTTTGGAAGCACAGATTGAACACATTTAGTACATATAAATGCATTTGAGGTATTTTAATAATTCGGTGTTATGGTTCTTACCTTTTTTCATGTTTTTTGTTTTGTCTCCTGTACCTTAAAACAACAAATACTGTTCATTGTTACCACTTTACTGCACGATGTTAAACCTACATAAAAACAAGCATTTTCTTGTACTGTGACAGCATCAAAACCACCTGACATTTATAAGGGGCTAATTCAGCAAAGTGCAAACTCACCTCTCGCGATCCTTCGATTCACCTCAGCAAAATGGTTATGCGCTCGCTTCTCTCCTATACGCGGACATCACCGAATGCTTTAAAGGTATTCCAGTCTCGGCAAGGCGACTCGAGTGGTTGCGAGGTAAGGCGAATCTTGAGGATTCGACTCCAGTACCTTTAAAGCATTCGGTAATGTCCACGTTTAGGAGAGAAGCGAGCGCATAACCGTTTAGCTGAGGTGAATCGAAGGATCGCGAGGTGAGTTCGCACTTTGCTGAATTACCCCCTTAGTCTCTAGGCAGTTTGCTCTAGAAAAATGCATGAGGACCTATTTCTGTGCATTTTATTTTTTAAAAAAACCCAAACAAACACTTACAGGTGTGGTTTCACATGCCAGAAAATCTGATTACTAAAAAGCACAAATTATGCTTAAACAGGAGATGTCTTGCCTACTTTAGAAAGACCTATGCAAATATTAGTACATATAGATATCACAAAAACTAGCACTGTTAATGGGTTTATGAGAAATTATGTAAACACCTGTGTAAATTGGGCTTGTCAAGACTTAACACCTTACAAAAATTTTAATCTCAGAATAAAATATTTCTGAAAAGCGGTTTTTGTTCGTAGAATATTATATACAGTTTAATAAAGAGGGAAACTTCAATACAGAATTTGGCTTGGAGGCCCGTGCTCCAAAGAAAAGAGCTGTGATTGCACACGCTAGTGACAACCTAACCTTATTCTAAAGGAGGAAGTCGTTTTACATATTAGGCTTCCATGGGGCTTATTTTCCTACTCCTGTGCCTTACCAACAGAGCAGCTCTATCTCACGTTTTGACTGAGACAGGCAGTTATGTATATCCCTATAGAAGCAAATGAGCCTTGTCTATAGGTGGCTCTGAAGGGGAGTCTCTTCTGGTCAGGGATGTAGATAAGGGGGATAAATTCTAATTAAGAAGCATTTCTAATATTAAAAAATAGAACATGAGTAACAGTACTTCAGTTCAATGCATAATTTAGTCTGCAATTATCTGCAGAAAAAGGCATGGTCAGTGGGCATGGCCTAAGGATCCAAACATTCCAATCATATAAACTCCTGAGATGTAAATCACAATGGATGCAGGTTGTCATAAAAAAACCCACAAACTTGTCACAGTCTAGGGCTCTGTAAACACCGTAGTGTTTAGTGTAACCCAAGAGTGTGAGAGACTATAGCTGCACAAAAGAAAAAAATTTGTACTTTTCCATTTTATTTACAAGAACAGAACAGTGCTGGCTCGAGGATATGGCAGAAATAAAACTATTTATTTTTATAAAATGGAAGATTTTCAGATTATAACATCCCTTTGATTTCAAGCCAATGAAAGTTCTTCACTTTGGTATTTTGTAGTGAGTTTTAAGTGACTAAAACAAAAATAATTCATTCAGGTGTGTAACTACTGGGGTTGCAGTTGTGACCAGGACCAAGCCCCCAGCAGAACTAGCCACACTGCCAGAACCGCTGTGCCCCTCCACAGCATCTGTGTGACACTTGTAAATTGACTTTTTTTTTGTATGGGCGGGATGCAGTAGGGTACAGCACTGCTTGGGGGGAGGGATTGCCCGAGTGATTCTGCATTAGGGTTCCATAGAGGCTAGTTTCAATACTGCATCAATTTAATCAGTTTGAAAAGTGAATGGGATTTATTTTGTTTTGCTTCATTGTATGCATCAAAATTAGCATGGTCAACAAAAGGAGAAAGCAAAAGCTTTAAAATAAATATAGACCTTTCCCATAAACATGGATGGAGAAAGCTTAGGGAGATTTCCTGGTTGCCTTGGTGCTGGTTGTCATATGCATGACATTATTGTGAGGCGATTTTGTAGTAAACCGCTAAACCCCAGGGCAGAAAACTGTCCCTCTATAAAAGATGTTATAGCAGGATAGTGACCCCATACACATTACAAAAAGCATGAAGGACTTGCTCATGACAAGATGCTGGACTGTCCACTCATGGTCAGCAGCAATTTCATATTTAAATTTGAAAAACAATTAGGGCGAAATTGATTAAACTCGAAAAAGCCTTATTAAACTCGGAATAGCAGAAACTGCTTTCCCGAACTTAATAAATTTCGCCCTTAGGACAAGTTACAATTTGAAAGAACCTGAGCAGTTTGGACTTTCAGTAGAGGGGTGCATGAAGTTTAACCATTGTAATAGGAGATATTTAGAATATAGGCTGATACCATATCAAGCATCAGGGGTGAAAAATTCTCAGTGTCCTTTGATCTTCTAATTTAAAGTGGATAAAATTGATCAAATTAATAAAAACATCTTTTTAATACATTTCTTAGAACACCTCTATCTGGCAGATGCTCACTTTCTTGGTTGCTGTGTAGTTTGAATTCATAACACAACCACACATTTCAGAACAGCAAGGAGTAGACAAGCAACCTTGTACAGTGCATCCTTTGTTAAATTCCAGCTCAAGAATGAATTAAATATAGTGTTTGACTGCTCATTCCACTCAAAGTGTGCAGTAGTGTTCTACTCACTGGCTGCAGGGTTGGAAATGGCTTATGACTTGGCAAGGTAGCACCATCTTAAGTTCAAAGAAGCAGCAGAAACATTTTAAAAATATATAGTATAAAAATGTGAATATGATCTTTCAGTTTTCCATTGCACCTCAGAGGTTGGAAATGCCCTTAAAAAGTAGAAATTTATATTACATTGTAAAGTGACCAACCAAAAATTTCAGTGTAACATTTTGAAAACAGGGAGAAAAAGTAGTTCATGGAAGCAATCCTGCAAGTGGCAATGCTGAAATTTGTTTTATGGAAGGTAATTTTAAATTTTCTTAAAATCACATAGCTGAGCTGTGATAACTAATCACTGTAAGTAAATAGTGACTGAATAATACATTTAGGACTAAGTCAAGCATGGAAACGGCTGCAAAAGATTCACAGCAAATTTGTGGTGTTTAGTTCACACTGCTGGGACGAGTCAAAATAGTAACTTTTTAATGAGATACAAAAACTGCTCATAATATCACTCATCACTAGATCACCACATTTTTTTAAGAAAAAAAAAAAAAAAAGATCAGCAATATACCACCTCCTTTGCAACAATATTTAATTCCTTGATTTGCAAGAGCGGTCTTTGATACACCGTTTGTTTTTTATTTTGATTTGTTGTTTTCTCTAACAAATGCCACCTACTGATTACATGGGAGGGTAAAAAAGACTTATGCGTGGCCTAATTTACCCTTCATTCTAGTTACAGAAAAGGGGTTTAGACAAAACATACAAACATTTTTAAAGCTATATTAACCAATACCTACAAAAAAATAGGACTATAGAGCCATGCATATATAAAACATTTAAAAACCATAAATTCCATCTTTTAAAAAAAGGGTGCCTAAGAAATACAATTAGAGTACCTACAGTGACGGGGTGTGTGTGTTTGTGGGAGGGGCATGTAAAACTGACCCTCTAGCACTATAACAACTCAAAATTCATCACAAAATGCATAGCCAGCCCACTCTGGAGTTACAAGTTGCAGAAATCCATATTAATTAGTATGCAACAAGTTCACTGCATTGTTGGATTCTACTGCTTAAATGGTAGAGACAAATGGTAGACACAAAATGGCCAATGAGTAAAGTCTGAACTTTTAATTTTCTAGGAACATTTACATATTTTTTTTAAAAGGTAATCTAGAAGTCTAAAGCTGACCATATACAGTACATTATTTTGTTTTATAAAATTAGATGAAGGTTCAATCATAATGACAAAAACATTGTACACTTTTGATGGTAACAAAATAGCACATTCTATCAATCAGTTTTATGTTTGTGATTGAAGATCTTGAATCTCTTGAAAAATCATGTATTGTAAGCTTTATATGCAAGTATTCTTCATTATAATAATGGCAATTGCAAGCTCACATTTAATGCTTTAATAGGTAGTATTTAGGGATGTAGGGAAGTAATAGTGAACTGCAAATATAAGCCCAGTGCTTCGGGCATTTGTTTAAATTTGTTTTTAATTAAAGTCCAGACAAAGTTAAAATATTTAGATCATTACAAAGCCTTTAAATACAAATAATGACATTTCTGTCAAAAAAATAAATGGTGAGCTCAATTGGGATCTCTTTAATGAGAAATCTCAACAAAACATATTAAACAAAAAAACAAATGAAATGGCTTATGAAAAGGATTTTAAAACCAATGAGAATTCTCATGAAAATAAAATAAATTTAATATTTTGTTAAAAGCCATAAACAAAATATTAAAAAATGAAGTCATCCCTTTTATACCACTCACAAGTTACTGATGATTAAAAATGTTCATATAAAAGTCACTTTTAAAAAACAAAAAAAAAGATGATATATTTAATCCCCAGTGCAAATAAGGCCTGCAATGAACAGCAGGGCATCACATTTATTTATAAATGCATTTCATTTTGTAACGGTAAATTAATGCTACAAATCCATGTAAATCTATAGATGTCACATACACAGTACAGAATAGTTTTACAGGTGTGATTTTAAATATACAGATTCTCAATTATAACCTGTTTTAATTTACAATTTCAGCAAATATTGAACCTTAAAAACACTTGTAAAAAATGGTGTATTAAAAATATCCACCTTTCCTGATGAAATACTGGAGACTAAAAAGCTTGTAAAATGTTAGAAATAAGGGATTATTAAGACCCTTACAATACATGAAGACACACAGTGTTTCAGTAACCAGTTCCATTGTGCAAATTACAGGCTAAGTGAGTGCAAACATGACAGGTTTCTATAAATAGGATATCTGTGACCTATTTGTGTATCACAGATAAATGACCCAAAAGGATAGGAGAAACATAATTGAACAGACTTTTCAAAAACATACTGCCTGTAAAAAGGCAGACAGACTCCAGTGCAGCATGTTATAAAAGTATCATTTACAGAAAGTTGGGACATCAGCAATGCACATTGACTTGGAAAATCTGGCTATTACAGGAATACATTATGCTCTTCCTATGGTAATGTACAAACAGGTAATAAGGCACAAAATGA
Source organism: Pipa parva (assembly GCA_019650415.1). Lineage (NCBI taxonomy): Eukaryota > Metazoa > Chordata > Amphibia > Anura > Pipidae > Pipa > Pipa parva. The sequence goes on from WMED01003123.1 coordinate 10,379, forward strand.
GCCAAAATAACAGTAACATTTCAACAGAGGATTAGGACTTTATTCTCTTGCTGCTTGAGAATAAATTTAATGCTCATCAGGCAGCAAAGTTCATTCATTCTCTTAGATGAAACCCAATCCTTATTCCAAAAGGCTCATTCTGACCTTTATTAATTTGACGAGGTCCGATCCAAAATTGCTTACAATTCTGGCCGTGTAAATTTTTTTTGACATAATAAATAAGAAAAATTGATTTCAATTGTTCTTCTGCTGAAAAAAATGGGGGCTATAAAGCTTTCAAGTTTTTGGCAAAGTTAGATTAATCAAGATTTTGAAAGCCTTTTTTTTTTTTAAAATACAATAGCAGAATGTCTACACCTGTAGTTTTAAAATTGAAAAATGACAGAGGGGGTTATTCTCTAAAGTCCAAATTGACTCATAAAAGTGTGAATTCACCAGCTAAAAACAGTCGCAACAGACTGCTACTGTCACAGTTGGGTCTTTATAATGAGAATACTGTTGTGGTCACGACTTTACTGTGGAAATATTGTTGCACCCACAACTTTAAAATTGTCACAGTTGCGATTTTACAATGAGAGAATTGTCTCCGTTGCGAATTTGCTATGGAAATCCGTTGTTTGAGAATTCGACAGTCGAAGTCGGACTTTAGAGAATAACCCCCCTCAAAGTAAACAATACTCTCATATATAAATGACCAGATGATAGTGGTGATGAACTGGCCTGTGTGCCTATTTTCTGTTTGAGTACAAGTGCTTGTGCATCAAGTATGACATGCAAAGCTTAACACAGTTTGTTTCTAGTAAACAAAAACAAAGATAAATAAGGCACTGTTCTTTAATGACATTCAATGTTCAAAATGAAGCTCAATAACTTAGTTCTCAGCACCAAAAATGTTTTTCTCCGATTAAAGACCTAACATAATGCAAGTTTAACTGCAGGTTCCCTATTACATGTAAGGAAATGGAAAACTTGCAAAAATACAGGTTGCTCCAAAATAAATAGCATTTTATAGTATCTTAACCAACAATACAACATATGAGATAATATTCGGAATGACAATGAAATCATTTTAAACACTCTCTAATTCGAGCTGGATGTTTTCTGAAAATGATGTAAACTAATGAAAAGAACATCCCTCAGATAATTAATAAACAATAGGGAAATGTCAAATTTCTTAGGTCCGCCAACTTATAAAAAAATTATTATACAAATATACCTGTACAGTCTAAAATTATTACATAGAAAAATCAACTTGTACCTTAGTGTCAGTACTTCTAAAAGTTGACTTGTAGGTTCTTGAAAGACTTTTTACATTTTTTAATTAAAACCAGTTTAATGCAAAATAATGGCTGTACAACAGCATAAAGGTAACAGTCTGTCATTTAACTTCAAATGAACATTTGCATGGAAATCTAGATTTCATCTTGGATTTCTATTTTGTTGCTGAGATAAACTTCTCTTGTTTTTTGAAGATCTAGTAAGTATCTTTTCATCTTTCTTTTTATTCAGCGATAGTGCTGTTTTTGTAGAAGTTCTCTGTTTTGTTTTGGGTTTATCCTTTTCCTTTTCTAATTTTAAGTGGCTACCTTTCTTAGTTTTGCACACATGGCCCAAAAGTCGGACTTTACAGGAACTGGGTTTTTTTGAGTCTTTATTTTTCTCCAAAGATACATTTTTTGATGCTTTACCAATTTGATTTGATATTTGCTTCTTTTGAACTTTGATGTCAACTCTCTCTTTCTTTCTTCCTCTTTTTACTAGTACTGCATAGGATTGTATTTCTGTTTTCCCTGTTTTTCTTTTATGGTTTCCAGATTGCATTAGGTCATCTTTGAAACGCTTTTGCCCTCTCTCATGCTCACCACTCACTACAGATTTTATTGCTGGTATATCTGCAGCAAATTGTAGTCCTAAGTTTGCAGGTGCAGTTCTTTTGCGGTTTAGTTTAGAGTTACTATAACTTTCAAACCTTTGTTTATTTTTTTCACAGGGTAAAGGAGACCTAAGCTGCGACTTTCCATTAACATTTTTGTACTTTTTCATTATTTGGACACTGGTGGGCTTATTAATTGAAGAAAGTGACGTTACATTTTTTACGCGACTCACTCCTTTTTTCTGGTTTTCAATAGACTGATCAACGTCAGTTTTGCCAGGTGACAACTGTGTTTCATCTTTCAGTACTGTATCTTGTGCCTTATGATTATTATGGGCAGGATAAACAGAAGCAAATTTTTTAAGATGTTTTTTCAAGCGCTCTGCTTGAAGAGTATGGGGATATAAACTAGAGGATGTATACATTGGCAAAGGAATCATTGGCAAAGGAGGATCTTCCGGAAGCCGAGTATTCAGTTTCTTTACAATTACTAAAGATTTTGTTTCTGTTGTTTCCAAAAACCATCTGCAAATATTTGAAATTTTAACAGAGTTTAGAAATAACATTTGAACTGCAGAACATTTTCGAGCTTCGGGTATACTTTTGTTTTTGCGCGCCCTTTTCTTTGTTTTCCAAATCTCTTTCAACTTATCAGATTTGTTTTTATACTTTTGGTCAGATGGTACATCCTTTTTAACTGGTATCCAACCTTTGTGAAGAGACGTATACTTTGTATTGAATTTAGATATACGTTCCTGGTTCTCTTCTTCTGAGCACAACTCAATAAATTTTGGTTTGCCTTTTGTAGTTTCTGCATCATTCACAGCATTTACAGAAAATGAGGTTTTCCCACAATGTGCATCTTCTTTTAGAATATGGCTGGATTGCAAACTTTTATTATCCAAGGACAGAGGTCTTAAACTGCACTTCAATAAGGACATACTTCTTTGTTTTCTTTCCTTTAATGTCATAGATTTGTCTCCTCTTTTTCTCCTTACAACGCAGGTGGAAGCTGTTGAGGTCTGAATATTTAGATCTCTACTTCTAGCATCATAGTTTCTTAGTGAATTATCACCTCTCTCGGAAGGAAAATAAACCTTCCTTTCTTTTGAATCTAGTTTAACACATATTTTAACTTTTCCTTTCTGCTGGAATCTCAAAGAGTTTTTATTTGATAAGCAGCTTTTAGAAAACAGTTTTGTCTGCGAGTAAGTCACAGCACACTTTGGATCCTTTTGCTCACATTCCTTGGATATTTCTACTGAGAGACTATGTTGAATATTCAAATTTAAGTTTGTAGGGCATTTGAGCTTTGCTTTACTGCTAAGTTCCACAACCCTCTTTATAATTTTAGTACCTGGAAGTGTACACACCTGGATCTGAAGACTGGGATGATTATTCTGGTAAATATGAATAGACTCTTCAGTTTGCCGACTTCTAAGGCATCTGTCTGATGGTGCTGGGAGCTTTTTGGTTGATTGCTTTTTTTCTGCAGCATGTGAACTATTTTTCTTATTAACTAGAGAATTTTCTGAGGTTAGGTTTTTATGCACATTATCAGATTTCTCACCACTCAAACTCCTGGTTTCAAATGAGTCATTCAGCTTTTCACGATGCTCATAGGTAAAATTTAAATTAGCACATTTTTTAAACTCCTCATTCATGATTTCCTTTTTAGGGCTGGTAAAAAAATTGCCATCACAGTTAGAAAGCAGGTTGTGAACAGTGTTAGATTGTGAAACAGTCACGGAATGTGGATCTATATTATTGAGCGGAGTTGAACAACCCAGCTTGACTTTTAAGAATTCTAACATTTTGGGACAATCATATTCTATATCTTCATTAGCTATTTTTTCATCTGTTTCATGCGTTGAAGCTGTAGAAAAGTTAATTTCACTTTTAACAGTACCTGAAACATCAGTATTTTCATCAACTTTACTCTCAAAAAAGTATCCATCGGTTATCCTTGGTGTTAAATAACCTTCATTTTGCAAAAGTCCAGTAACTTCAGTATCTTTAATACCAGAGTTTGCATTTGCATCACCCATTTCTTTATTAATTGATAAACATACTATTTTTTTGTGTAAAGATTCCAAATTATTAATGTTTGTAAGCACTTGAATTTCTCCTGGATGTATCTTCGTAATCTTTTCAATTTCAGTCTTGCATAACAATGATATTTTTGCAGTGTCCATGCAACTTTCCTTAGTTGATATTTCTTCGGAAAATGATACAGGAGGCCTTACATCATGTGAATCTTGATTATGTAAGCAGCAGTTGGATGTGGAAATGCCATTCTCCTGAGCAGGAACATCATTTAAAAGTGACATTGAGTCTTCAGGAAAACTTGAACTAAGCTTTGTAAAAGGCATTCTGGGTTTTGTTCCATTAAGTTTTAGAGAAATGCTATGTGCAATCTCTTCTAGACCAGACCAATAATTCGTAAAAGCAGATGAGTTCTCTGAAGAAACTTGGTGATCTAAATCTGGAGAGGGGTGGACATCACCAGTACTATCGATACAAACTTTTTCATGAGGAATGTATTTTTCATGGTCACATGTTGTGACACAGTTAACATTAATATCACCATTCACAAAGTCTTCATTAATATGTTGAATAATTCCTTCATCTAAATCTTTCAAAGATGCTTTACTACTTGTAGTGGAACCAGTGCACAAAGGCAAGTTTTCTTCTTTATGCATCAGTGACAAAAGAACATTTAAAGTGCCGGTGGCAGATTTCATAGTCTGTTTCCGCACAGGCTGAGTTTCTTCAAGTTTTGTTCCAGATTTTTTACTAGATGTTTCATCCAGTGCCAATGACTTTAAGCTTTCATCCACAACACAAGACTCCCCCTTTAAGGAGGATAAAAACTCTGCTGAGGGTGAGGTCTCGGGAAATATTATTTCATTTGCGATCACTACAGCATCAGCAAATTTTATAGAACAGCTGCCATTTTGCTCAGTTTTGCAACTTCTAGCCATTGTGCAAACAGTGGGCATTTCACGACCTTCCCCACTCATATGATATTCCAGAGTGCTTTTCCTTGCTGTCTGAGTACATATTATAGACTTTTGATTTTTCAAATTGCAATCACTTATTGACTGACTGAAATAAACTATATCACCTTGAAAATCCTCTCTCTTACAGCTGCCAGTAAAATTACTTTTATAGCTCATATTTTCAGTGCAGACTGCTACATTTTTTCTTGGAACCTGGTATTTTTCCTCTGTTTTTTTCATACATATTAAAGATTTATTTTCAGGGGGCAGTTCTATTGAGTCTGTGGACAGAAGCGAGCAGTTTAAAAGCGTACAGTCATTCTTCATACAGCTACCAGAGGATATGTCATTTGCTGGAGCTAAACCAAGAAATGTCTCTTTATCAGAATAATTAAGAACTGTAGTTTTAGTAGCCATGTCCGTGAGTGAATTTGTAGAAGGAAGACTTTCAGATGTGTTGAAATGCAGTAATACAGGGTCAGAGCTGGATGTAGCATACCCTTTACAGTCTAGCTCTGTGTTTTCAAAATTAGATACAAAAGTAATATTGTTTTCTGATTTAGAGAGTCGCCCTTCAGTGCACAAACTGTTTAACACATTACTGAATTGTCTTTGATGGGGATTACACAGTTTCACCATAAACTTTTCCAGTGTTAAACTTGAATTGCTTGGATCTCTGTCATTTTTTTCTGTGGTAAGCATACTAGAAAAAAATAAGAAAAAAAAAAAAAAAAGTTACCCAAAGCTTTAAAATGTTAAAAGTTCAGAACAACTGCAAACACAATCAGTACTAAATTTAAATTTATTTCAGTAGTTCCTGTGCTGTATGGTAAAGTGTTGTAATTAAACTTATAATATGATCTGCTATGGGCTGTAAATGTTTTTCTAATAGGATATTAAAAAAAAAAAAAAAAACAACAACAACCAAAAACACGCATTTTATCATCTTGGAAGAAAAATGATTTGATGGTACCAGTTCTAGGTAATCTAGCTGTAGTTTCTCTCTACATACAAATACCATTCTCAACTATACAGGTCAAGCAGTAAAACTAAATAGTGATTACTCCTTTTAGAGCTATCGGATATATGACTGTTCATTCATATACTTTTAAAACATTTAAATATTGAACGTGCTTTATGTTGTAGCAGTGTTTAAAAATGGTTAATGTTTCCAAAGGCCTAAAATTGCCCTCTTACCATCATATACAATGAATTCTCCCAACTTGGCCATCAATCTTCAAGGGGGGAGGGGGAGTTGCAGTTGCTCCTTCAACAAATACTTAAAAAACAAACAAACAAAAAAAAAACCCCTCCTCATTTGAAAAGAACCAGGAAAGAGTGTACATTTTATAAATTCAGAAGTAAGCTCATTATCTCCTTTAGGCCAGGGAAACACTAATGTATAGGCGTGTAATGACCAATACGTGTACACAGTCATGCTTGCATTTCATAGAGATAAACATGTGCCGGAATGCTTCATATCACATTTTGCTAGCGCATGAACACAAACAATATGACCGGATAGCAATAGGATTGAACAATATCAGTCACAAAAGGAAGAAAAGTGATATGTAAAAGTGCCTATTGCTATGTATAAACCACATCCCGAAAATACAACAGCGTAAACGTGACAGCATATTTTCAAGACACTTTTTAAAAAAAAAATGAACACACATATATGCTAGTGTGTCCCTAGCCTTAAAGAGACCCGACATCCATTCAAATGTCAGCTTTTAAGAAATCAAAAACACAATTGTTGAAATCCTAAGACCAGGGCCCCATAAACACAAAATCTGAGATTTTTTGTGTCATGTTGTGGAGAATATTCTGTGATATGGGAAAAATATGATGGGGGAAAAGCTGTTAAAAATTCGATCTTCACAGGTGCTCAACTGTATGTGCAATTTTCCCAGTATACCTTATGAGAATTACCAAAAGTCACATACGGGGTTATTCACTAAAGTCAAAATTGTTGCTATAGATGTGAATTCGCCAGATAAAGGCAGTTGCGACTTTATTATGGGAAAATTGCCGCAATCTTAACTTTAAAAAATTGTTGCGATTTTACAATGGGGAAATTGTAGCGGATTTACAATGGGTATCCGCTGTTTGCGAATTCGATAGTTGAATTCGCACCTTAGTGAATAACTCCCCCCCCCCCCCAAAGTGTGAAACCACTTGTGTGGTGCAAGCTAACTATATTTTAATGGGTGCAACAAAATCAATGTTATCTGTCAGCTGAAATGCAGTTGGGTACTCCAGTCATAGTCTAATGTCACACAAGTTACTTGTATGTTTAAAAATTCTACTTCAACCAAACATCCCTAGAGGCAAGAGACACATATAGAATATGAAGATATAGCAGGTGTTCTGGAAACAGTTATAATCATTCACATTCTAAAGACACAATCTTTAGGGATGTGTGTGTTCACATATCTTTTCAACCATCTTGCAAATACCGTTTTTTTCCATATACCACATTTTTGTTTTAGAAAAGATGGTTATAACTGCAGACAGAGTATATGCCCCTAAAGCAAACCTAAAAATTAGAAACAAAGTGAAACAAGAAAACCGCCATGTTTTTTGCAAATTTTTCACAACAAATTTATTAGAAGAATAGTGGTTTTGAAAAGTCTAGCATCCAGTGAGAACTACCATACACAACAATACAGCTGGGAATGTATTTTTTGTTTTAAAATGACATGGTCAAATAATACAATGAACCATTAGAATTTTACACATGCACAACGACAGAATCAGCGCTTTCAACATACAAAGCTTTAAAAATAAAAATAAAAAATGATAAAATGAAACACATGGATTTTAAAATTTAAAGTACTTATCACATACATTAAGACATTTTATTAAGTCCAGTCAAAATCAGAACTGCATTAAAAATTATGTAGTGCAATCAAAATAAAAATGTAATTGTGATCATAAGTGCTCTACTACATAAGACATTGATCATAGCAAGAACAAAAGTTCAAATCACACAGTACAAAAAAAAAAAATCTGTAAATAAATATAAACTACAGTACAAGAGAAATCTTAAATTATACAATTCTGTCAAACTGTAAACAGTATATTGAAATGAGGTCAATAAGAGTAAAGGGGTTCCTGTTTTGTCTTTGATAACTTAAAACCATTTCATTCCTTGAACAAAATGCATTGCTGCACACAGAAAATGAATTTAAAAACTAAAACCGCCTGGGGTGTTTAAAACCTGGAAGATACTATTTTTTGAGAAAATTGATTTTTCACAAAAAAAAAAAGAAGTTTTGTGCAACAACTATAAAAATTATACACACAATCAATAATTTCAGTTTAATTTTTCAGGCTGAATAACAATTTAAATGCAGTTGCCCCCCCTTCAATTCAATTTGATATACAGTATATGAAAAGGTTGACTTTTTTCAAGAAAAACAAACAGGAACCCCATGCTATCTGTTCAGTAGTAATAACTGAATATACAGAATGCCACTATAAGTGTCTGAGGCACTGTGTGCTGTAGAGTTAATATGCAGCTTTTAAATCCGTTTGGCTGAGTTATACCTGGATACCTGAAGTGAGATTTAAACTTGACATTCATCAAGGATGTGCTACAAGCACGGCAAAAAGGAAACAAAAATACAAAATCACTGCCAAGTATAAGAATAGAGTACAAGTACCTGAATTGAGTGAGATTAGTGAGTAGACTGTCCCTGAGGGTTTTTAAGCAGTGTGTACATATGTTGAATTCCTAAGTTTAACATTGCAGACTGATATAACAGCAAAAGCAATCCCACACATCCCAAAAAGCAGAGGTTACACATATGCTAAAACATTTTTCTTTATACAAAAGGTTTACCTCCAAACAGCAGATGGCTGTTGACCAAACACATCCCATTTACATATGTAATAAATGGGAAGTCAGATTCATCAACTCTGACCATTAATTTTTTATATATATATATATTTTTCACATACATTTTTAAATCCTGAAAATTATTACAATCAAATGTATCTATGGGTATTTAATTCTTCAGCAATCCCATATTTAGAGCTTTAATGCTGGTATAATGCAATACCATTAATTCTCTTCATTTCTTGTGGACCAAAAATTAAAAGTAATCATTTAAAGCCAAGTTCTTAATTTCCTAAGATCTTCGTGCTGGAAAAGCAATTTGTACATTTTAAAATGTGCAAGAGACTCCCAACATTTAAACGCCAGTGGAAATACAGTATTAAAACCACAAATACTGTATAGTTTATTAAAGCAATTCAATGGGCCATAATACATTACTAACCAAAAGTGTCAAAACAAATAAAATTAGTGCTGTAATAGAAAAAGTGCCAAGAAGCTACTCTTCTCTTTACCAGAACTACAAAGTGCTATCTAGTAGTATTGAAGGGCTTGTTAAAAATCTAATAAAATTAAAATTATAACTTTTTGTTACAACTGGAAACTATGTAGGAAAAAGCAAAATCTGTTGCAACAAAAAGAGAAAAGACATTTCATGTCTCAATTAAGAAAATATTTTTACTGAATTTTTCGTCTCCATTTCAGTACAAATAATTTAAAAAAAAGGAGTGAGTAGTACTGTCCAATAATTACTATGGTTTTGGTAAAATGTTATGTTTAGTCCCATTTTTGAAGTCCAAATTATATTATGGCACAATAAAAATTAAAGGGCCATCAAAAATGTATGTCCCTGGTGCCTGTAGATTGACTCCTCTGATCTAGGTGGTCAAGTTCAACATACAAATGGCGTTCACTCTACTTTCTAGGTCATATGGACCCTGTCCACAAAATTCCAAGCTTTAGGGCAATACTACTTGTGAGTTCTGCCACTGTTTGTTATTTTACAGTAGTGAAACGTCTAGGACACCTCTTAAATTACTTTTATAAACAACCAAACTGGTCAAAACTTCTAGAATAGGGCTTTTTAAATGGAAAAATGCCAATGTATTAAGTTTAAAGTAGTGTGCTCTTGGTGGTAATTAATGTCAATACATCGGTGCCCCAGGCATTATGTCACATTAGAGAACTTCACAATGGCAAGCCACCCAGCATAGCCTTGCCCTTAGGCTTTTTCAACACAGCAAGTTAGACTGTCAGAGTAGGTCTGATTGCTTGTATGCAAGTCTGTGTTTTTATGCAACTTATTCACAATAACGGATCATTTGGTGTGAATGTGTGAAACTTTATGCCAAAAAAAATGCATTTGCATGCAAGCAGTCAGATCTATTTTTTTTTTGGTCTGACTGACTCACTGGTATAAACCAGCTTTACTAGTAATTGCATGAAGAAAAATAAAAGATTACACAATGCTAACCTAAAACAAAAACACATTCTCCATTCATTAACATTTACTACCAGTGTGTTATTTGGCTGACAACTAAGAACATCTATTAGCCTCATTTTTCCCACTGCTGGAAATGCTGCAACAAAAGGAAACTAGTCCATTACAAGCAAGATGATTGGATGCATCAATACCTAAAATAAGTAGACAATTCTGTGAAACAGCAATACATTCCCCCTGCCTGCATATGGCTGTCATAAACTGTTTTAGTAAAATTGCACTGCTCTCCCTTAACAAAACATTTCTCTAACTCCACAACCTGTCCCCTCAAACTAAACCTACTCTAAAAGTCTAAAAATAAGTTCGACTTTGAGGTATGGATTTTTTTTTTCTGTACACAAAAATAATTCAATTTAGTGATTAAAAAAAAGTGACACTGCACTGGACAAAAACTATATACAGAAAATTGACCAATCATTGGTCACCCAATAAAAGAATATAGAAACAGCTCATGTGCATGGCATTTTAGAAAAGCATACAATCATTACAAGGTAAAAGGGTGTTTAAAAAACCCAGACCGTAGTGTAAGAGAATTTTTTTTATATCAGTTTCTTAATGCATACAGATCTTTGTGGCCTACACAGAATATTTATTTTAACCACAATACATTTTAGGAATAGAATGAAACCAAGCTCATTAATTTAGTCTGGCTTTAAAAAAAAAAAAAAAATTGGGCAAACCTAAGGGGGAGAAAAAAAACTGGTCTTTAAGCTAAGCATGTTTTGGTATAATATGGCTCAAAGTTACAAAATTAATTATTTTCTTCATTTTTGCTAGTATTTTGCATATCTTCAGTCATTGTCCCACTCTAAAGTCAGAAAATAAATACTAGCACACTGTTCTCTAAAGTTGGGCTTTACAAATCACTACATTTTAGGCCATATTTTACAGAAAATTACAGTAAATTTCAAGTAATCATGTAACTTAAAATGGGCATTTTAATTTTGTGCACTTGCATAAATATAAAACTGCGTTACAATATTAAAAAAAAAAAAAAAAAAAAAAAAAAAAGCTTTAAATATTACACTAAACGTTTTTAATGGGGGAGGGCTCCAAGGATTTTAGGTAGCGTGATAAACCTGAACCAAGAATCAGTCTGAACTTGTGAATTAAATATAAAATCAGTGAAGCAATAGGAATGCAGAAATTAAAATTTACCATTAAAAAAAGATGCACCTGAATAGAATAGTATACAGAAACTTTACAAAATCTACAAGATAAAATATAGATCTTTCTGAAATAGTCAGCAGCTTTTTTATTTTAAAATGCTTATGAAATATTTAAGGGACCACTATAATCTCAACCATGCCTCATAACAGTGATGGCTATTTTGTATAGCATTAAGGAATTTAATTAGTCTTTTCTAATAAGTGTGTACTTCATAATTCATAAAAGTTACCTTTGGAGTAAATGCTGTTTTTTGTTATTTTTTTTTCCAAATGTCAGTTCCGTAAAGAAACATTACCTGAATGTTAAGTCACGTATCTTTAGTGGAATGTTTAAATACTTCAACAAACAAAAGAAAAAATACTATACATTCGTCAGGTCTGGGGGTTTAATATCTGAGAAAGTCTGGAGACTATTTTTAATTTTATAACATTGAGAGAATTCTAACACCAGAGAATTACTAATATTTACATGTCTAAAGAATAAGTACTACACATTACCCAATGTTCAAAGAGAATCATTAAAGGCTTAGCACACCATTTTATCATTGCTGGATTTGTCAGCCAATAAATCAGTAAGGTACAAACAAAATTGCTGAACAGCAAATGCAAGAAAGATCAGCCAAAGAAGTATGGATTCAAGCTCTCTGACAACATCAAGCTTTTAAGATAGCTACTGTGAGGAGCAAAAAAGCGAATAGGATTTGGAGACTGTATTGGTACTAGGGGTGTGCGATATGTATCGTTCACAGCGATTACCCGATATTGCAAAACTGCAATATCGGGTAATCGTGTGGAGATAAAGCAGCGGCTCAGCACACTTAGAAAGAAAAGCAGAGAGACTTACCCGGCGCATATGCACTAACAGCCGATAGCTCATTAAAACGCAGTGAATATTCATGAGCTGAATATTCACTGCGTTTTAATGAGCTATCGGCTGTTAGTGCAGCTGCGCGGGTGAGTCTATGCTTTTCTTTCTAAGTGTGCTGAGCCGCTGCTTTATCTCCACCTCTCGGAATCTCCACAGGCGCTGCACAGG
>WMED01003124.1:0-22798 GCA_019650415.1 Pipa parva
CTAGTTATAATATCCCTTCCCAAGACCACTACTATTCATTTTTAAATTGCATCCACCTTGTCCAGCGCTTGTACCACTTCATACGTTATATTCTTATTTGTACCTTTTCCATAAAATAATCATTTTACTAGAGGAAACGAGACTAGCTCCCACAATCTGGCCTCTATCCACTACTAAGGTGTGTCGTACATTTCTATCTGATGTATTCATGGTGTTTGAATATAACTGATCCCTGGAGTTCTCAGCTCTGATTAGGCTAATCCTAAATTTCACTTCAGCGAAAGGCGACTTCCTCACAATTTATGAAATCACAATTCATATAAGCAGAAATATGGATGTCGTCCGCACGCCGTGCCTGCTCTGAGCAGGAGTTCACACAATGCTGCCTTTGTATTCAGCTCCTAACCTATTTTTCACGTTCAATATTTTTATAATGATTTGCACAGTTCCAAATGCTTAACAGATCCCCAGTTCAGATAAACCACATAGGAAATTTATGATGTTGCTACTTGGAGTACAGTTGCTAATAAATACACAAATTGTCAAGTGACACAAATATGATTGGTGGGTGGCCAAATGGTCGAACTGTGATTTTACAAATGAAAAGCCTCGTTCCCCTAATTTATTGTTTTCTGGAATAATGTTCTGCAAAGCAACAGACAAGTGGGGCAGGTTTGGGTTGCAATAGAAAACAGCGCATACAAAGTTCTGAAAATTGATTTTTATTTTATTTAGCAACTATTGCATCATGGAGCGCCTTCATGGTGCAGTGTATGAGGCCTACAAATGCATGCATCGTATTTCCTTAGGGAAAACTTAAAGGACCAGTAACTTCAGGAAAATAAAAGTTCCAGTTTGGCTTGGCAAGACAGTTGTTTAAATACAGCCCATGTAAAAATGTTATGTTTGAAGTTTTACTGGTTTCTTTCTGTTTATATCCTTACTGATAGCAGGTACGGTATGTGTGTGTGTTAAACTCCACCCAGTCCCATTGTCTTCAGTGGAGCTTTAGGCCCGGGTCACACTGGTTGTTTTGTAGTTGAGCTGTTTTTAATTAACCTCATTATAGTCTATGGTTCAAAACAAAATAGACTGTGTGGATTATTAGCCAGTGTGTCCCTGGATAGCAACAGCATAATATGAAAATGCCTTAGCTATATTTAGCTTAAAAAACAGCTTTAGGGTGCACTTTCTGAATAAAACACCATAGAAAACAGTGGGACTGGTATGTATACTGTATATTTATATACCAGTCCCACTTTTGCCTATATATATATATATATATATATATATATATATATATATATATATATATGTAATATAGTGTCAAATGAATATTAGAAATCCATGGGGAGGGTGTGTCTGAAAAACGCAGCATTATAGTAGACATTAAAAAGGTAATTTAGCTAGAGAAGGCAATGTAACATCTGTCATTGACAAGGAACATTCAATCAAAACCCTTGCTTTGACACAATGTTACAAAGAGAAAATTCACATCTATGGGAAAGCAATGATGTGCAACAATGACAACCATAGCGCAATGGTGAATGTCTATTTACATAATTAGAAGATTTCCTTCTATGCTCTTTACTCTATTTTACTGTCTTACTTTACACTAATATCAGAAGCATGTCATGAGAGTTCCCTGTCCTGGGTCAGTTCTGACACTTTATTCATCCTTATCAAGGCCAGACATTGGATTTGCCACCACCTAAACTGTGCCCTTGGTTTCAGAGCCCTAATAATTAATTAGAGCTGTAGTTTGTCTAATGTGCACATGCCTATATTAAAATGAAGCTTTGGCTATCCAGTAAATAGAAAATGCAACTATACAGGCTTACCCTAGATTTTGGCAGTAGAAGCAGAAACAATAAGTAGGCGGCTTGAAAGGGAAAGATGGTAGGGGGTTACTCTCTACAGTCTGAATTGTTTCGTAAAGGTGCAAATTCACCAGCTAAAGACAGTCTCATCTTTATAACGAGAATATTGTTGCAGTCGCAACTTTACAATGGGAGAAATGTCACAGTCGTGGATTCGCTATGGGAATCCGCTGTTTGAGAATTCGACAGTCGAATTTGGACTTTAGAGAATAACCCCCAATGGGTTTATTGTGTTACTGGAATACGTATAGACTAAATGAACAAATGTGATTTAGTAGCAGACTTTGGTTCTTCTTTATGACTGGCACAGGGACACAGCTCTGCATTTAGTCCCCAGTTTACTTTTCATCCACAAAAAGATATTCAAATTCAGATCTCTCCCAATGCCCTCCAAAGTGGTTAACCGTGGTTCTACCTAAAGCCAGAGATGGTCCATTCAACTTGAATCCAGAAATGTAGATAAATAGCAAAGCCATGTGAGACTGAGTCTGAATGAAGGTATTCGTTTCAAGCATATCGACCCATGCCTACCTTGCATCATAAAATCCCATATTTTAATGAATTTTGCTGGAGCTTTTTATATTTAATTTTATAGGTGAAACCACCTGTCCTCCCATGTACAATTGGAAGGGAAGAGTCTATCAAGTGTATTGGAGGAATCTGACTGGGATATAGACTTATAGCTGCTTTAGGTACATTGTCTGACAAAATACATCTATTCGTCAATTACTTTATACAAAAACATGGATTAAAATATATATTCAATAATGTATCCCTAAATCAACTTCATAATACTTTAGTGAAGCCCTTTGTCCAATTCAGCATATTCATGTAGAAGATACTTGTTGAACCCTAACAATGGTAACCAGACACCCTGAGACATTTATTATCATCACATAATCTAACCATCTTGGTATTCCTCATTTTCTTTTGTTTCCTTACAAGCGTTGCTAATAAAAACTAGACCCAATGGAAACCTGTGCTCATTAGCTATTCCTTACCTTCAGGCCACAAAAAGTCTGTTTACATTACAAATAAAATCTCAAATATTCCTATTCCCAGATCTTAATCTCTCTAGGGAAACTTTATCAACCCAAAGAGAGACTGGATCTTTTTTTTGTTTGTATCTTTGTAACTATTTACTTTTGCCTCTGGTGACATTTGCATAATTTATGTATAAGATATTTATTAATGAAAAATATCACTTAAAGTATCCTAAATACATTTTTAGACTAATATTTTCATTTTGAAAAACTATGTGTATTTTCGTTCTTTTAAAGCAATCTCTAGTGCAGAATTGTGTCTAATCCTATGCTGTATCTTGTGGGCTCCATTTAAATATTTAGCACTTAGATTATTTAAGAGTTGTCAGGCTTAATCAACATTTGATTGGCTGTATACGCATTTCATTTACGTGTAAATGAAAACTGTTCCCAGATAATTCTGTTAGGCCAAGGGGTAGATACCAGTTTGGGTAGAAATTAGTGCTTTCTATTTATAAAATATATGTTTTAGTAAACTATAGAAATATAATTTTGTCATGAAATAGTATTTTTCAATGAAAATATTGCAATTTCTAAAACCTAAAACATGTAATATCAATGCCATAATAACCTTTTGATCACTAAACAATATCTTAAAGTGCACCTGTCACCTCAAAACTAATACAAATTTAGGTTGTACTAATGAAAGAAACGTTTTGTAAATATATATGTATTTTTTTAAAAATGTACCTTTAACAGCGTTTCTCTCTGTCATCTTCCCTGTCAGCCTGACTTTTCATTCCAGAGTGTTGGATAGGCGTGGCTAAATAATGATTGACATTATAGATCCTCCAATCAGATCCCTCAAATCTAGCAGGGATCTGATGGGAGGAGCTATAAAGTCAATCATCATCCCTCAACTAAGGAAAAAAAAGTCAGGCTGCCAGGGAAGATGACAGAGAGAAACGCTGTATAAAGGTACATATTTTTTAAAATACATACTGTATATATTTATATAACGTTTATTTCATTAGTACAACCTTAATTAGTATTAGTGTTTTGAGGTGACAGGTGCACTATAATAATTAGATTATTCTCTACATAGCCAAAAGAGATATTAAGCCACAAAGACTGTAACTAACACATACGTGCTGCCCAGTTGGTAGACTGACAAATTACTATTAACCTAAGATGGCCTAAGCTTTTGTTAAATTAGGGGAAAAGGAAAGTAAATGCTTTTCACCTACAGCATATGTTTTATTTTTAACCTTTGACTATGAAATTCTTTTTGACATGCCTCTAGTTAGCAAAAAGTTTATACAGTAGAGGGCTTAAATCAATAAATCCTTTAAAATTCTCATTTGCATTAGCATGGCAGTTATTCAAATAGAACTGTTGTGTAAAAAAGTCTTTTTTTTTAGTATTTCTGACTACACTAAATCAAGTGCCAAAAATATAATTGTCCCACCCATAGTATATTACCCCAAATGTAAAAAAATATGGCCTAATCAAATTCAACTATTAGATAATTAACAAACAATTTAGATTTATTTTGCCAGTTCCAGATCTTTTCACATTCAACACAATATGCAATGTGGCGAATTCGTGACCAAGTTCAGACGATTACCCAGTAGCGTATTTAAGGAGCTCTTTGCATTAAAACTAATTTTGCAATAAGTTTCTGTGCATAGATCAAACAGGCGAATTAATGGTAAATGGCAGGGCAGCTAATGTCCGATTGACTAATCTGTGCTATGTAAGGGATAGCATGTGGTGCCGCTCGCTTCTTCCCAATGGAAATCCTCTGTTTAGTAGATAAACTGGGCGAAATTTATTAAAGGTGGATTTTTTCCGCCTGATCGCAATTTTTACCGCATGTGCGGAATTCGGATCGATTTGCGATCACACGATCGGAATTTGGATCGATTTGCGATCGCACGATCGGAATTCGGATCGATTTGCAATCGCACGATCGGAATTGTGATCGATTTGCGATCGCACGATCGGAATTGCGATCGATTTGCAATCGCATATCGATTGAAATTCCGCACGTGTGAACGGAAATTAACTTCGGCCGATCATTTCGCCCTTAGTAAATTTCGCCCAAAGAGTAGAAAATCCGTGACAGAGCACAAGTGACCCAAAGTGAAGGGAATTTACTTTGTCAGTCGAATTCTCACTTTAACGAATAAGCCCCCGAGTACCTTACTTATATATAAATAAATCTTTTACTCCACTAAACTTGCAGCGTATATTTTTCTTTATGTGAATTTTTTTTTTTTATTTGAAAGAAAATAGAATTTAACAACAACAATAAACACGCAAGATTTTTATTTTTTTTTCCGCTCTATTGAACCCAGGGGTAAATCCAATTCTTCCAGAAATAAATGATGTAATAAGTGTAAATTTAAAATGGAGAGCGAACACTATAAGATATAGCGAGCAAACCACAAAGTAATTACCATCAATAAAAATCTAACAGGACAACCTTTGTAAGTATAAAACATGGCATTACTTTTATCCTCTTTTATGAAAATAATAAACTCTAGCAGCAAGTGAATGTGGCATAGACAAGAAAAAAAACTAATTACAAGCCACTTTCAATATTTATTTTCTATAACGTCTTACCCCTGGAGAGACTTAATTGGACTGCGGGGAAACAGGAGGTTAGCGGTGTTAGAAATCTGCCCTATAAATACAAACAAGAAAGAGATCTAATATAATAAGGGAATTTGGGATTCATTTTGCAAATTGTCTGATTAGCAGATTGCTGCCTATCAATAATTACTTTAGGTATTCCCAGGATCCTTCTTTATTGAAGTCTGCCAGTGTGATCTCCCCGCAGAGCCTGTCAATCAGTTGTTGCAGCTGGAAGGTGAATTGGTAAAAAGACAATTGTAGGGATACCAGGAATTATTATTAGACTAAAGCAATAAATTCTAGAAACTGAAACCTGCCTGTTAGAGTATTAGCAACGTGTAATTCTTTAATTTTTTTTAATTTTAAATTGGGCTCCGGTTATAGAGATCATAAAATCTTTTTCATATTTAGTCACTTTTAGAGTTCGCAGAAACTTTTTATTTAACATGAAACTATTCTTCGTAACTATCACTCAAATGTATTTTTCCTCCTCTGCATTAAATTTATCATTTTTTTTAAAATTCCCATCAATCTCCCTCCCTCAGCTGTCAAAATGAAAGAAGCCAGTAGGAGGGGGTCATGCCTGAACTCACTGAATTGGCGCATAATAAACAAAAAAAAAATAAAACTTCCCATTTTAGATTGGCATGGCAGTTATTCAATTACAAGGACTTTTAAAGATTTTATCTATGAAGTTATTAAATTCATGAATTGTATTACCATGTGCCTGATTTTATCTTTACTGATAGCAGCCATGTTGTTAAACAGCGTGCGTTTGTAAATATTCTCATTTTTACTATTCAAATTAAAATTGGAATGTTCTTACCTAGAAGTGATGTACATTTCCATCACAAATAACAATAACTAAAAAGTCTAGCCATGAAATTATATTACAGCTCTGGTATTGACAATTCATCAAGTAAACCCCTGTATTTACTTACTGATTGCCTTAATGACCACTTTATTTTAAAAGGTCCATATCTGTTTTTATCTACTATACTATTAAAGGGGCTTATTCATTAAAGTGAGAATTTGACCATTGAAGAGAATTCTCATGACTTTGGGTTACTCCGCTTCTCTACCCCTTATTCACTAAACAGAGGATTTTCTGTGACTGCATCAGCAGTCATCTCTTGCGTAGAATGATGTAGGAGGAGCCCTGCCATCAGCCCCTTAATACGCCACTTTAATCTGGCAAAGTAAAACTGGAGAATGCAACACAATACGCCTTGCTGAATTCGCTACTGCACCATACTCTGATGCTTGATGAATAAGTGGAATTACCTGTGGATGTAAAGTAGTGCAAAGTGGTCCTTTAGTCTGCAACTGTCGTAATTTGTCAAATTAATCTCATATTGAAAAGTTTGCTGAAAACCTGAATATTGGGAAATGGCGAATAAATGTGAATTGACACATTTACGTGACTATTTGGCCTTTCATGAGTAAGCTCCCATTGAGGTTTGCTTTTGGAAATTCTGAAAGTATATTTTATATTTCATGTACAGTTAATTGCGATGGGATTTCTGGGGCTTCTCCTGTGTATTATCTAGAATCCCGCAGACCACTGTAAGAAAACAATGGGTGTAGGAGGGGACAAGATAAAATATGCAATTCAAAAGCAGGAATTCAACTTCAAAGATAACATTTTAAGAAGAAATGTGCAGTATTAACTGTCATGCCAATCCAATTGGATCTTTTTCCTATTCCTGTTGTTACTGGACCTTTGAATAAAAAAACCTTAAAGCTAAAGTAACGGTTTAGATTGATCGCTTCTGCTATGTTGCACTTCCAGTTTAAACACGTACAATGGTTGCTGACTTATGCAGGACTTTGCATTCATGTGTACAGGGAAATTCATCTAATTATCAAACATCGGTCGACGTCGATGTAGCGAATTAGGCAAGGCGTACTGTTACAAATTTGCCAGTTTTACTTTGCTGGATCAAAGTGGCAAAACAGGGGGCTGATAGCAGGTTCCTACTCTACTGTTCAACTGACTATGGCATACTATGTAGGGAGGTTCTGTAACCTGCACGAATGGTCTATTAAAAGGTTATATACCTACTCAAAGTGTGTGCAAATTCTATTCTACTAACTGCTGTACTGTGTAAGGAACCACATCTGACACTGTACGCTTGTTCACTATATGAATCTGCCGCTTAGTTAATAATGAGTAGAGAATTCATGACTATTGGTGAATAAGCCCCTTACTGCTGCAATGCTGCTAACATTGTGGTTATGAAAGTGCATATACAATGTGTAAATCTCCCATAAACTTCTCATTTTATTTTATATTCCCAACACATATGCAACAATAATCATTGAAAACAGAATTCCAGGAAAAAATCAACTTATTTACAAGGCAAGGGACTTACTTGCATTAACACTTGAAGGTGAAATTTATTAAACTAAGAAAGACCACTAAAATAGGGTAATTCAGCATAGTGCGAACTCACCTTGCGATCCTTCGATTCACCTCGCCGAGACTGGTACGCGCTTGTTTCTCTTCTGCACGCGCACATCAGCGAACGCTTTACAGGTATTCCAGTCACCACGCGACCACTCAAGTCGCCTCGCCGAGACTGAAATACCTTTAAAGCATTCGCTGATGTGCGCGTGCAGGAGAGAAGCAAGCGCGTACCAGTCTCGGCGAGGTGAATCGAAGGATCGCAAGGCGAGTTCGCACGTTGCTGAATTACCCCCTCAGTCTTTCCGCGTTTATCGTGCGAGTTTTTCAATCTCGATTTTTAGATGGAAAGGTAGCCCATACATTACATTAGCAGTATGGCTACCTTTTTATTGAAAAATTATTGAGCAGTCTTTTCGACTTTGATAAATTTCACCCAACTTGGAAAGAAATGAAATATTATTAAGATTGTAATTATTACTCAATGATATGGAAATAAGTTGCCAATTTGAGAATATGTAGTTTTCTTTCAGTATATTTTTTCAATCACAGTTTAATGAGTATTTTCATTCACGCATTTCATTTTCAGATTTGCAATATGTGGTTAGAAGCATAGGAAGGTATAGGGCCTTTTAAGTAATTATTCATACCTGTAATGGGAATTTATTAAGAGAATCGAAGATGGAAAAAGTTCTAAGAACAGAACCACTTTAGGCATTTTACCGCTTCTGGTAAAACAGCAGAAGCAATGGCAAATAAAGCGGCCAAATACAAAACATATGACAGCTTTTACTTTATGTCTGTTACAGAGTCAAAAATCACCTAAAGCACTAAAAGAACAATAACCATGCATACTGCCACAGTCGGCAATTGAAGTCAGTGGTGGTGGTTTGTATGGTTTGTAGGTGCCCTTACCTAGAGTACACTATTTGTGGACATTTAGTTATTCACTAAGGTGCGAATTCGACTGTCGAATTCTCAAACAGCGGATTCCCATAGCAAATCCACGACAATTTCCCCATTGACAATTTGTAACAATTTTTTAAAGTTGCAACTGCTACAATTTTGCATAGTATATTTGCGACTGCGACAATATTATCATTATAAAGACGCGACTGCGACAGTAGCAGTCTACTGTGACTGTCTCTAGCTGGCAAATTCACACCTATACGCAACAATTTGGACTTTAGTGAATAACAACCTTAACCTAATAAGCTTGGGTCAGAAAGGAACATTTTTTGGTTACTAAGAGGGTTATTGACTAAAATCCAAATTGTCACGTAAAGGTGTGAAACGACGATCGCACACTACACAATAGACTGCTACTGTCGCGGTCGTGACTTTACTATGGAAATACTGTTGCAGATTTGCTATGGGAATCTGCTGTTTAGTGAATAAGCAGTTGAGAATCAGGGTGTAGTGATGAGAATTCCCTTCCATAGTTGAATTGTCACTTTAGTCCAGTGGTTCTTATCCTTGTTTGAGGTACCGAACCCACCAGTTTCACACGCACATTCACCGAACCCATCTTTAGTGATAAATCACCCTTCTT
This sequence comes from Pipa parva, assembly GCA_019650415.1. Classification (NCBI taxonomy): domain Eukaryota; kingdom Metazoa; phylum Chordata; class Amphibia; order Anura; family Pipidae; genus Pipa; species Pipa parva. The sequence continues at coordinate 9,463 of WMED01003124.1, forward strand.
TAGTGATAAATCCCTTGACCTCTGTGGCAGAGGCTCCGCTGAATCCCTGAGACCGACTAACCAATCCCCTAGGGTTCGATCGAACCCCAGTTAAGAACCACTGCTTTAGTCAGTACCCTCCTAATCTAGCGCGTAGCAGAATTCACGCCAAACAGACAAATTAAGAGCTGAATCATTAAAAAGAAAAGCCACAAGCTCTAAATGTTTAAAGTAAAAGGATTATTTATTTTATGTTTATGCGAGAACACTTACTCTTCCAGTACACAAAGCTAAGGAATGCCTCTAAACAAAACAGTCATTTTGGTTAACAGTACATTTAATGCCATTTACTGAGATTACTATGGCAAATTGTTTTCATTTATTTTTTTCCGTTTGTCTGAAATTTCAAAACGGATTCTTTTTTTTTTTTGGCAGAAGGATTTTGGAAAGGATTTTGGAAAGGATTCTATACAATGTTTGCAAATAATTATCATTTTGATGTTTCTAAACCTAGCTACCTCTACATAACAACAGTAGTAGTTTATTGACATTGTACAGTTAGTTTGTACTCAAAAACCTCCTCTTTTCTAACTGGTTTAAATAAATCCTGAGAGATTAAAAATATGGGATTTCCAATGCAACAGAATCCAACATACATTGCAGCAGTTACCACCGCTGGTCTTTCCGACTTTATAGAGAGAAATCTCGTATTGACCTTGAGATATTTCTTTTGAAATCTTGACATCGTGTTTTTCGATCTCGAGTTTTCGAATTTTTTTCAATGGAAAGGTAGCCATACTTAACATTAGTAACATGGTTACCTTTCCATTGAAAAGTCTGAAAACTCAGGATCAAGAAACTCGATCTTGGAAGAAATATTGCAAGATCAATCCGAGATTTCTCTTGGTAAAGTCGGAAATACCCAGAGTGGTCTTTCCGACTTTAATAAATTACGCCCTTTGGGGAGTCTGAATGCAGTGGGATTAATGATTGCTTGAAAAGAATAGAAGCAATGGAATCATCAGAACCCTGGCTACTGATCCGATGTTCATGAGACTGTCGCTCTACCTTGTATAAAAATCATAGGTTTGTGGGTAAAATGCAAGAAAAAGACTCAACATTCAAAAAAAGTAACAACCCCCCACAAATCTCCATAAAAACAGTGTCGTTATTGCAGCATGTTGTATACAAATACAAGATGTGTAATAAGGCAAATACAAAAATCCAGAGGTAGATATGGAGCTCTCCCTAATGAACAACTAACAAGTTTTGGGGTCTACACTGCTTATTCATAGGTGATGAACTATGGCAGGGTTCACACTGGCCAATTTTTCCTTTGCATTTTTCAAAATAAAATGATCATTGGGTGCGGTACTTCCGTGTAAAACACCTCACATATTCAGCCCTTTACCCTCATGTGTGACCGCTATAGTTATATTCCTATTGTTCCTAATCATGTTACACTTTGCGCATTGCGTTTTATACACTCGATAAAAATGCAACATGAATTGTCCTAGCATATACTTCCCTCTATGAAACCCTAGCGTGACATTGCATAGCTGATAGTCATTACTTACGTTTTTTCGCATGGGCGCATTTTTGGGGTTTTTTTTGCCTATTGTCTACTCAGTAGGCCTAACAGCCCACACAATGACATCCCATTGTTTTCTATGTCACTCGCACAAGGAATGTAAAGGAACAGTAAAGCTAATAAAGAATAAGCTTCAATGAGAAATAGCACTCTAGGTACCATCATACAGGTTTATTCAGAAAGCAGTAAAATTCCCAGCTGTCAATGTTATTGTGTATGAATATAAATAAAGAATTTGTTCTTTAATGTAGCCTAATCTGAATCCCAAGTTGATTTGACAACCATTTATTTTAACAAACCGGATTCAGCAGCAGAAGTTCCATAAGGAATTATTGGCAGACCCCAAAAACACAAACGATACACTTTTAACTGTATTTGTTACAATGAAAAAATATCAACCAGTAAACCAGTTTATTGTCTAATACAAACTAAGCAATACAGAATGGCAGAAACTGTTCATCTGATGACATCATGAATGTTATCCTTAGTTAACCAATTCTAGAGTTGACACAATACAAACTGCTGCTGAATGCAACAAAGGGTTTTCATAAAAAGCTGAGCTATTTGCAATTGTACATTTTCAGTAAAAAAGAAAAAAAATTCTATCAAAAACCATCAGGTGTTTTTGAGGTTGTCTTGAGCTGAGGCTCTCTTCCCAATATTTTCTTCTAATAGATCCTGGATAAATCATAAAACACGAAGAAGATCAAGTGTTATCCTGGACTGTTTGATGTCAATACTAATTACTTTCACTTCAACTCGCTCTCCAGGCCCCAGACCAAGGCTTCTTCTTCTCTTTTGTTTAGAAAGTTTTGCCTCAGTTATATATCGCATGGGGATTAACCCAGCTCTACCTACACCGACATCAACAAAAACTCCAAACAAGGTAGCATTTTCTACTTTTCCGGTAAGTATAGTGCCAACCTGGAGATCCTCAATACAGACGATATTGGTCTTAAAGTCAGTTTTGTTAAATTCTGGGGGAAAAAAATAATAATAAAATAAAAGTATGTGCACACATGCCAAAACCATTACATTTTAAAACAATGCTGGGACCTTATGTGTTATACAAGGCCTCATGTATTATGATTTATATTAAAGTTTAATCATAGGATTTAATGTGAAATGGGAAGGCACTATTCAGGAAGACTGCTCATCACTACTTTCCTTAGGAGATGTAGCAGTAATGAAATGGAAATGTAGTCTTGAAAACAGCAGTTATTACATCTACAATGACTTATGGTTGGATCCATCAACAGCCCTTTATGTATACATGACTTACCCCGCTTCTAACTGTAACTACATAAATAATCAAATAACACATTTAAAGACTTTTAGCTTTGGTACCAATGGAACAGAGGCTTGGCAAATGTTCAAAGTGAACCTTAAAGAGCTAACAGAGGTCCAATAGCAAAGCCTTTCATTTGCTTCCGTGATCAGCCATCATTGTTTTCAATGTTTTGGGTGTTTTTTGTATTTATTCATTTTTTTATATAGCGATAATATATTACACAGCGCTTTACAGAGATTCATCATTCACTTCAGTCCTTAACTTGTGGAGCTTACAATCTAGTTTCCCTATTCAGTCACACACACACATAGACAGACACAGATGTAAGTGTTTGGATTGTGGGAGGAAACCCACACAGGAGCGGGGAGAAAATACAAACTCCATGCCGATGAAGTCCAGGGTGGAATTGAACCCAGAAAGCTTTGTAAACAGAGGTACTACCAGAAAGGCATCATCAGAAGTTCCAGGGAATGGCATTTCTGAAGCAGTGCCAGTACAGATACTAGCTCTTTCACCATATCTGGATAAGTAAACAGCAAACCCACTTCTTTGTACCTAATATAGATTATATATGTATTTAGCCTATCCTTTAAATGTAAATACTAACCCTTCACAACATATCCGATTAAGGGTGCAGCAAACAAATGCAAATAAATATTTGATTCAGCTTTGGGGCTCTGTTGAAAACATTTAAAATCTGTTACTGAATTGAATTTGTGGAAAGTAGTCTCAGAGAAACTGAGTTAAAACACATTTAAAGTGGACATGGAGGAAAACCCTAATGTGAAACAACTCATTTTTGTGGTTAAGTGACCACATAGACAGGAAATGAATTCAAATCAGAAAATAAATTACATGCCATATAAATTATGAATCGAGAAATGCACACTTATTAAATAAAGCCACCAGAGACATACTAAAGGCTGTGGTTAGCACAGAACATGGCAGGCATGGAAGGCATAGATGTTATTCCACAAGATGGCCGACGCGGGAAATGATAAACGACTGATTTATGAGCTTCTTTGTGAAATAAATACGGTTTAAGAAATGTTCCCTTTTCACTGATCTCTTCAATCAATTTTTTGGTTTAATTTCATAATGAAAGGTAATGGGGGAAATGGAGAGTATGGAAGGAGTGTTATAGCTGTTACCATCATCTGCTTTTGAAGCAATTCACCTTCATTCATGGTCAAATTTATTTAACATTTCACTTTAACCAATATAAAAAATTCCAAGGAGTGTCCAAGAGATGCATAACCCCCAATATACAAGTTAAAAAGGGTGTTAAAGGGAAAATAAAGGCAGAAATTAAATGAATATATTATAACATATATGTGGCACTAGCTGGGAAGTCTGAACTATCACAGGGAATAGAGCAGCTTTTCTGAAGAAAGAAAGCAGTTTCATAGCGATCAGTACAGCTATGAAGCTGCACTCTGGCTCCCCCTCCTGACCGCCATCAGGGGTGCAGAATGGCGTCAACGTCATCATGCATGCTTGCACGCAGTGATGATTTCACCTCTCTGATTTCACCCAATGCTGAGTGGCAAAATCATCACTGCGCATGTCTGGAGCAGGCATGACGTTGTTGACGCTGCTCCATTCCCCATGACAGTTAGGACTTCCCAGCTTGTGCCAGGTACAGTATATTTTATACTATATCAATTTTTTAGTTCCCCTTTAAGGACAAACTATTTTAGAGTTTTCATTAATAATGACAAAAAATGATATATATTGTTATTAACATTTTCTTTTCAATTTTTTATTATTACCTGCAACATTACTATTATCTTGCGATTATCTCTAACTGGAGAAACCCTTAACATAGACAGAATGTTCATACAATGTTATAACTTTTACCCTGTTTCATTCTGCCTTGCTAAATAAAAGTAAAACAGTTTACTTTTTGAATAATGCCCAATTGTCTCTAAAAAAAAATACAGTGTTCTCTTAGGCCAGGAGTAGTAAAATCCTGAGTTATAGAAAAGAAAAAAAGGATGTGGGCTTCGGTAAGGATAAAAGTAAGCCAATTAGCTTGCCTAGTGAGGCATTTTGGGTAGTTACAGGCTTGGCATGCCCAGTTTGCTTGCCTAGTGAGGCATTTTGGATAGTTACAGGCTTGGCATGCCCAATTTGCTTGTCTAGTGAGGCATTTTGGGTAGTTAGAGGCTTGGCATGCCCAATTTGCTTGCCTAGTGAGGCATTTTGGATAGTTACAGGCTTGGTATGCCAAATTTGCTTGCCTAGTGAGGCATTTTGGGTAGTTACAGGCTTGGCATGCCCAATTTGCTTGCCTATTGAAGCATTTTAGGTAGTTACAGGCTTGGCATGTCCACTTAGCTTGCCTAGTGAGGCATTTTGGGTAGTTACAGGTTTGGCATGCCCACTTAGCTTGCCTTGTGAGGCATTTTGGGTAGTTACAGGCTTGGCATGCACACTTAGCTTGCCTTGTGAGGCATTTTGGGTAGTTACAGGCTTGGCATGCTAGCCAGTTTGTGACTGTAACCCCCCTTTAAGCAGACAGCTTTTGTTGGACTTCAGCTTCCCGCATCACTAAACATTCTCTACATGGACAAACTGAATTATTGTGTAACCTTCCTTCTTTGCATTATTTAAATATATAGGGGGGTTATTCACTAAAGTCCGAATTGTTGCGTATAGGTGTGAATTCGCCAGCTAAAGACAGTCGCAATAGACTGCTACTGTCGCATGTGCGTCTTTATAATGAGAATATTGTCACAGTCACAACTTTCCTATGGAAAATTGTCGCAGTCGCAATTTTAAAATTTGTCGCGTTAGCAACTTTACAGTGGGGAAATTGTCTCGGTCACGGATTTGCTATGGAAATTCACCGTTTGACAATTTGACAGTCGAATTCTCAGTTAAATGAATAACCCCCATAATCTTACCTATGCATGGATCATTTTCCTTAAACCTCCTTAATATAATAACTTTGGTCTTAAAGTGCACTTGTCACCTCAAAACTAATACTAATTTAGGTTCTACTAATGAAATAAACATTTTTGTAAATATATATGTATTTTTAAAAATGTACCTTTATACAGTGTTTCTCACTGTCATCTTCTACTTTCCCGAGATGGATGGACGGGGCTCAGTGATTGACATTATAGCTCCTCAGATCAGATCCCTGCTAGATTGTGATTTAAGGGATCTGATTGGAGGAGCTATAATGTCAATCATCATTTAGCCCCGCCCAACCCAACTAAGGAAAGAAAAGTCAGGCAGACAGGGAAGATGACAGAGAAACAATGTATAAAGGTAAATTTTTTAAAATACATATATATTTACAAAAAATTTTAATTAGTAGAATTTAAATTACTATTAGTTTTGAGGTGACAAGTGCACTTTAAATACTCTTGATGTGTTTTGTTCTGTGACTGAATGCAAACGTTTTGCTTGATTTCACATAGGTATCTTAGTCTTGTCTAACACTCTGCACTTGGGTACTAACTCTCTTGGGGACAGGGTAATGGTCATATCTCTGCCCCTCATATATGATATGAGATATGACCTCTCTTTTTGGTGTATAAATAAAGTCTGATAGACCGAGGTTGGGGCATGCTTGCGTAGTCAGGTGAGAAATCCTTATATCTCACCTATTTCACTTTGTGAGAGCTCCATCTATTGACCAAAGTGCAACGTCCTTTTCGGGGATGCCTTTGTCAATAAATACACTAACTTGTTGCATTACCTTACTTGTTTTCTTTTATAAATAAACTGTTCATCAACAAGAATCACTGGTGCCCTGTTAATTAATTTAATACTTCAGTACACCACATCTATCTCACAGTATCTGCTCGGAACTGGGCATACCCCTGGGACTGCTAGCTGCTGGATCATAGCTTGGGAATATGAATTCTAACATTTCAGTAAACAGTGTAACCAGACCAGCATGGTTTAAAACACCAGTAAACTAGCTACTCTCTATTTAAGGTCACTTAAAATCAGGATAAATACTGCACACAAATAGGGTACATGTTAAATATTTGGTTATTTGTCTAGTATTGTGGAAGATCAAATTCTTACCATACCTGCCAGCACTACCATTGTATATGTAGTGTCCTCCCTGTATCTATTCCTCTAACCCCAGCCGTAATGTATAACCTGCTCTCAAGGTTCTTAGCACCATTTTATACAATATGCACTTGTCCAGTGACTGCATAGTGCAATTATATTTCCAACCCTTAATCCACACGTTCACCACTCTGTTCTACCATGTGTAGCAAAGGAGCACCTTAGATGCTATAGCAGCCAATCCTATTTGAGGAAACAGCAACTTCTTTAAAGCTGACTGCACACCTCTACTCACTTGGACTGGAATTTCTAGCTGCTCTCCTTGGGTGTGTAAACTTCTAATAAACATCTCTAGAGTAATAAAATACTATAATTGAGCGTTAACACATTTAACAATCTAACACATTAGAAGACGTGCTTTCTGAAGTGATGCAAACTTTTTTAAATTTATCGGATTCCTTGTTGCTTCTGACCTGTCGCAACTAAGCCATTTGCACCTCTCCCTGCCTTTTGTTTAACCCAAGATAATTTATGTGGTGTAGTTGTGTCCCCTATAGTAAGATGTCCTCGTATTTTTCCCATCAAGAGGTTGATTATACAAACAAGACAAGTATGAAAGGTCCTACACATATAACAAGCAATAACATTAATTATCATGGCGGTTTGGTTATTCATTCTACACTTGTTTCTCATATTAAAAGATGATTTTTTTTTTTAATTCAGTCTATAAATAAAAAAATGACTTAGAAATTTACCAGAGTTGAGCCTTCAATGAATGAAGTGACTGAATTTGAAATAAATGCTGCAGAGCAATAGGGGGTTGCTGTAATTACCATATGACTGCAATATTCCTTTCATGAAATAATAAATGTACAATCACATACTTATGTAATACAGACAAGGCATATTTAATACAAACTCGCACACAGAACTCATTTAAACATTAGCTTTGATTTTACACTGCTTCACTACATCATAAAACAAGTAAATGCATATAAATAAGGGGGAGGATGACAATAGCATCATTCAGATCACTTGGGCAGGGATCTAATGTTATACAAATCCCAGAATCTTCTAAATATGTTAAAGGATGGATACCATGCACCAGTTATAACACAACTACAACCCAGAGCACAATGTGCTAAAGTAGTATAAGTTTATTCAGCTGTGCAGATGGCTCAGTGGTTAGCACTGCTGCCGTGCACTGCTGGGCTCTGGGTTCAGTTCCACTCTGGGCTCTTCATCTGCATGGAGTTTGTATGTTCGCCCCGCACCTGCGTGGGTTTCCTCCCACAATCAAAAAAAAAATTACTGTGACTGAATAGGAAAATTAGATTGTAAGCTCCACAAGGCAGGGACTAAAGTGAGTGATGAATCTCTGTAAAGTGCTGCATAATATATCAGTGATATATAAAAGAATAAAATTGCCCATTGTTATAGGAGCACAACAAGTAGATTAAACATCATTTCATCTGCTAAATTAGATGTTTCACCTGCTAATTATGTTTAACACACCTGGAAAGACCAGACTGGCTTCAATTCACATGATTACTGTTTCCAGCCAAATCTTAAAATGTTTATTCCACTGTTACTGTATCTTTAAATACTGGATTATTAGTACAGAATCACCTTGACACTGTTACTGTATCTTTAAATACTGGATTATTAGTACTGAATCACTTTGACACTGTTACTGTGTCTTTACATACTGGATTATTACTACTGATTCACCTTGACACTGTTACTGTGTCTTTACATACTGGATTATTACTACTGATTCACCTTGACACTGTTACTGTGTCTTTAAATACTGGATTAATAGTACTGATTCACCTTGACACTGTTACTGTGTCTTTAAATACTGGATTAATAGTAGTGAATCACCTTGACACTGTTACTGTGTCTTTACATACTGGATTAATAGTACTGAATCCCCTTGACACTGTTACTGTGTCTTTACATACTGGATTATTACTACTGAATCACCTTGACACTGTTACTGTGTCTTTACATACTGGATTAATAGTACTGAATCACCTTGACACTGTTACTGTGTCTTTAAATACTGGACACATTTTCTCTTTAAATCATCATCTGTAAAAGTAATTTGCCTTTTTTTTTTTATGTGAAAAAAATGTACTAAATGGAGTAAAACGAAAAGCTGCTTTGATCGTATTGCTCCTCTGAGCAGACAATAAAACATTTCTCATGTGCAGGTTACTGGTCACATTGAGATCAATAGGATTAAGATGTAATTATTTACCTGTACGGATATCAAAGCTCTCTGGCTGGCAGAGACCGTCAATAATCAGCTGCAGTGTGTGTACAGTTGTGTTTAGTTTCTGAGCGACACCTTCAACTCCCTCTTGTTCAATGAGCCTATTAACTTGATCTTGCATTTTTGGAGTTCCAATATCATTACAATTTCCTTCCACAAGGGCTAAAAACCTGGTAAAATCAACACACATATTGCCTTCATCATTTAGCATTGTAGAGATGTAAAATAAAATAGGTTAGAGATAAAAGAATCAGACATATTAAAAAAAAATCTACTAGATTTAAATATGGCTAATGACTGAGACAACGTGGTATTATGATGATTGCTATAAATGCTCACAAAACAATAACCGGGGCTTCACAGGGAGAGGGGCTGCAGAAGGAATCGCACCTCGGATGGACTGCCTGAACCAGACGCCATAGAGTCGCCGGCACAGAAAGAAGATGGAGTTTGTAACAAGAAAGTACTGGACAGCACTTCTTTACAGGTAAGAAAGTGTACTTTTTGGGCAAAATTGAAAGAAAAAAAACGCATTTACTAAAAGTTAGTATAAAAATCAGTATAAATTAGCAAATGAATTTTTTTTTTTTTAAATTTTGGCCGCAGTGTTCCTTTAAACAGCCACTGTACCCTTTCTGTCAGTAACTGCATCACAGCGGAGGATGGGATTTGTAGTTCTGAACTAATACCCTGTTATGGGCGACATGAAATTATGGGAATTGTTGTCTTTCTGAACAAGCTATACAGTACAACACTACAGCAGGGGCTGAATCTCAAAAAGAAATGAGAAAAGCTATTCTAGCACCAATGCTTAACAAGTGGTAAAACAGGTTTCAAGGTACATTTAGTATTTTATTTTGGCATGTGTATTATAAAGGATAATATACCCCTTTCTGTAATTTATAAGGATATTAAGTTTCCCCTCGGAGTTCCATGGCCTACAGTATATAAAACCACTCGGCCTGCAGCCTTGAGCGTTTATATGGTCATGAAATTCCTCTGTGTCCATTAATATCCTTATAAATTACAGAAAGGAGTACATCATCCTCTATATAATCAATGCAAAAACATGGCTTGAGATTTAGTGAAATATCGCTCTAGCCTTTAGCTTCTATCTGTGAAAATCCAAACTACTTAAAATTAGTGACTGTCCTGGGTCCAATTTCTCAACATAGGCCAAAGTATCCAGAGGCATGAAGTTGAAGAATGGAGAACAATCAATACACTGAGCTGTGTTATGGTTTAGAGATAATGCACTGTATTGATCCTGTTTATTTTAAGTCACCGCAAAACACACAGGTAAATGATCTCTTTTTTTCCAAGTGCAATGAGATTCTGCAAGGAGAACTGTATTTGTATTGAATTTATTCATTTATATAGCGCTACTATATTATGCAGCGTTTTACAGAATTCAAATGGAAACTGAAAAAGACAAGCGTTCAGTAGGGGGGTAAATGTAGAAAGTGTCAAACCAACATTATTAATACCAGTCGCCTTGAACCGAGCTCAAGGTATAAAAAAAAAAAAGTACACAAAATAGTAAATCATTTGAAAGATTGCTCATTTTTTTCCCCAAATTACATAGCCAAATTTCATGGCTCAGCATTTATAAAAGATAATATTTTGGTCTTTCATAGATAACTATTGAGCTATATCATAAAAAGAAAAAGAATTCATGACGAATGTATTGAATTTTCTGATGTGCCTCTGGACTATCGTGAAGACACAAATTCCATTGTAAGATATAGCACTTGTATTGAGAAGACAAGTCATGCATGGAAGATATTTACAATGGTAACAATGCTGCTCGCCTGATACCTAGAAGGGGCTCTCTCCTTCATCAGTGGTTGAAAAGGAGATCTTTGTAGTTTCTAAGCTTAAGCAACCAATATAACTTGTGCTTATTCATGTATGTCGTTTATAAATATGCCCCAATTTTTTCTTTGAAAAACGTATTGGTGCACTTGAAGAGTCCCAACCCGTTCACATTTCTAATTATTAGGTTTGTATGGCTTTCACATTTTCCTCTGCAACCTCAGCTTTCTCTCATTGTGAGACTTCTGCTTTCAACTATTTCTAACTAGATAGAGGGGGGAATTCATGAAGCTCCGAAGTGAGGCGCGTAGTGTTCGCCTCACTTCGGAACAACTGACATGCGCATGCTGATGTCCGCGTGCCTAGTATACCTAGTAGCAAATCCACAGCCTTCCGCACAAAATCTACACAACGTACATTACTTCCCCACCTCCATCATCATCATCACCAAAGTGCCAAGATGCTTACTTACATTCATTAACAAATCTCTGTATATTAACCAGCAACAGAGCATTTCCAATAATCTCTACAGTCTATTCAGTTATTTCCAGCTGCATTCAATTCTTTTGGCACTTATCCTAAACATTAAACAGACAATGTAAACTGATTCAAACCCATGATCAACATGCCAAACTTCTTACTTTAATTCTCTATGCCTATTCAGCTACCCACAAAACTCATATTCTAAATGCACAATGATATTAACCTTGCATTTGAAAAATGGTCTATATAAATAGTACATAAGGTGGAATCTTGAGCCCTTCAAAGCACATGTATGCTAGTTTTGCCATTTTACACTATGGGAACATAGGACTGTTCATCCATGTTGAGTAATAAAAAAAAACACAAAAACACAAAAACAGCTCCAGAACAGGAAATGGATGTTATTTGTAGACTTTCACACTGTGAACCACTGTGTTTCAGAAGAACACAGCTATCAACTGTGACACACCCACACAGGGTACCAACATCCCACCTCTACCAGGTGAGTACAATGTTCAGGGTACATATGCTTGTGGATCTACTAACCTGGTGTATCTGATAATGTGCAGGAAATGCCCTAGTACAGGACTCTATGATGGAGAAACAGGTATAACACTGCGACAACGTAAGAGAACACACAGATTCAGCATCAACAAAGGCCAAACTGAATTACCTGTGGCAGCACCTTTTTGTAGCTACAACAACAGCATAGAGCACCTGAGAGTATTAGTACTGAAGGGTGACTTCTCTACCCAAAGTGATAGGAAGGAATGGGAAGTTTATGAAAATGAATTTATGAAAATATTTAACATCCTCCAGAATGGACTTAACAGGGAAAAAAGTTTTATGCGGAACTATGTCCTGGATTAACATTTCACTGCCACCCACCCTCCCATCTCTATTCCCCAGTTACAGACTAAGGAAGAGACGATTTACATTTCAAAAGCCACTGACAGTCTCTAATGGCCCCACACTTCATACCTATTTACTAAAGGTTCAATAACCCTCTCCCACAGATTATCTTGTACTGCAATTTATTGCATTGTTTAATTGCATTGCTGTCATTCACATTTAAACAACTGTTCAACACTCCATATGGGTATCAAACTTATCACACCTGTACCAGTTTGTGACTTTGTAGTTTTGCACTGTTGTTTTACTGATAATATCTCACTGTATAGCACCAGTCTGTTACTAATAATATCTCACTGTATAGCACCAGTCTGTTACTAATTACTGATAATATCTCACTGTATAGCACCAGTCTGTTACTAATTACTGATAATATCTCACTGTATAGCACCAGTCTGTTACTTTTTACTGATAATCTCTCACTGTATAGCACCAGTCTGTTACTTTTTTACTAATAATATCTCACTGTATAGCACCAGTCTGTTACTTTTTACTGATAATATCTCACTTTATAGCACCAGTCTGTTACTAATTACTGATAATATATCACTTTATAGCACCAGTCTGTTACTAATTACTGATAATATCTCACTGTATAGCACCAGTCTGTTACTTTTTACTGATAATATCTCACTTTATAGTACCAGTCTGTTACTTTTTGGCTTTGATGTTGGATTGATTAGATTTCATTACTTTGTTCCAGTCTGTGATTTTTTTTGATGTCAGGATGTCAAACTGATAACATTTTACTATGGTGTACCAGTTTCTGTATAAAATTGTCATTCTTAAGTTTTTTGTGCCATACTATGCCTGAAGAAGAGACCTAAGTAGTGTGGAAAGCTTGCATTTACCTTTTAGTGACTAACTGAATAGATGGTATCACCTATACTGCACTTGTCTCTACAGACTACCCAGCATACCTTAGTTATACAGACTACCCAGCATGCCTTAG
>WMED01003125.1:0-22794 GCA_019650415.1 Pipa parva
GGTGGTAGTGTGATGGTCTGGGGCTGTTTTGCTGCGTCAGGACCTGGAAAACTTGCTGCGGATTCCCATACTAAATCCACTACAATTTCCCCATTGTAAAGTTGCAACAACTTTTTAAAGTTAAGATTTCAACAATTTTCCCATAATAAAGTCGCGACTGCGACAATATTCTCATTAAAAAAAACGCGACTGCGACAGTAGCAGCCTATTGTGACTACCTTTATTTGGCGAATTCGCACCTATACGCAACAATTCGGACTTTAGTGAATAACCCTAAAATTCAAAAATATTTTCCATGTTTGTTTTACCCAGTGTTTTCCTATTTAGCAAATATTCATGACTTGCATTTTCCCTTCCCATGTGCATAACCTTACATTTATCTGTGTTAAACCTCATTGTGCCACTTTTCTGGTCAAGCCTCCAAATGTTTCTAGATTCATATATAATAAAATACTATCCTCCTTTCTCTTGACAGAGTTTAGTATCCTCTGCAAAAATCCAAATTTTACTATGAAACCCCTCAACAAGGTCATTGATAAACATAATAAATGCTAAAAAGCATGATATGCCTATAGGTAAATATGGCAGCCAGGACAGGTTTGTTTAACAGTCGTCAAGGGCACAGGCCAAGGAAGAATTGTGTAACACTTAATGGGATTATTCTTTCCTTGTTACTTCATACCAACCAAATATAGTGGGTTAGGTCTTAGGCTTGGAAACTGGAAAGATGCCCTAAGCTTTAAAGAAATTTTTTTCTTCCTCTATCAGTAGGTTAAAAACAGCCAATAATATTCACTTAAATACTTGGACGTGGACTTAGCTAATATAGGGTGAGTAGTAAAGGAAAACTTATTGATAAACAATTAGTTATGGTTGCGATAAGAAGTAAGCAAATAACTGTGCACAATTTTTTGTTTTAATAACTTTTTTTTTGATGACAGTGGTTGATCTATACATTCAGTTTTGATATTACATTTATATACATCAATATATTTGTTGAACATAGTGTTGTTTTTCTGCTTATTAGTTGTTTTGGCATTTGTAATTGTATTGAATTTGTTTTCAATTAAGTTTGCTTCTTTGTTACTGGTCATCTTCATTTTTTCTTTTCCTTATAATAAAGGGGTAGGGATAGGGATGTTGGGGGGGTAAGGTTGAGGGTATGGGGGAGGGGACATGGGAGGGGTTGTTGGGGGTAGGGTGATGGGGGGGAACCAAGTAATTTTTGGATATATAACTTTTTACATAGATATTTAACTTTGCACAATTTAAAGGGACAGTAACAACAGGAATAAAAATACCTAATTAATGAACGCTTCTAAAAGTTGTGCAGGATTTCTAGAAATTATTACTTTTTTTTTTTTCATTTAAAATTTTATTTTCAACCATCTTCATTCTTAAGGCTTTCTGATACAGGTTAGTTGATGGCGCTGACATGGAAACCAATCTAATGATTTCTGTTTTGTTTTGTTTATGAAACAAACTACTGGCAGAGAGGTGAGCAGACAAATCAAAATGAAGTATCGCCAGTCTAATAAATTAAACAAACAAATTATATAGACTATGAACAGCTTATGCGGTCATGATATATTCATTCGGACATAAAAAGAAACTGACGTTCTTGACGCATGATCATAGGTTCACCTGAGGAAGGATTTTGTATCTGATGGAGTGATTAAGAGGTTACAAACACTCACTGTGGTGTTCAAATATGTATTATACGCTGTTACTCTAACATCTTTTCCACCTCAGACCCAAACTGTACCAGCAATGCTTTGTTTCCTAGTGAGCACTTCATTGTAATGCATTTTCTGCAGAGCATTTTGTTTCCATGGAAGCAGATATATCATGTGTCACGCTGTTGTATGGACAGGAACTTTGTTTGCACACCTGAGACCATAAGGGAAGTACTTCTAGTTTGCTTTCACCTGACAATTTTGGGGTTGTCTTTGGCAACTATAAATGGGCTTACTCCATCAAGAATATTGATTGTTTATTGTGGTTGTTGTTTTTATTTACATTTAAGGTGAAACAAATAGTGACTTGTTTTATAGAAGGAGCAGTCAGGAAAAGTAATGTCAAATGGCATACAGTATATTTCTCTAAATATTCAGTACAATACATGGATGTAGATCAGTCTTCAAAGGAAACCCTATTAATAAGAATATTTATATTTACACAATTTAAAATCTTCCTAAGCTGACCTAAATCTAGAGCTCAATGTATGTAATAAAATGCCAATAACCAAAAAAGTCATGGGTGTCCAGAAGCTTCCCCTCTCCCCCTCTCAAAGACTGCAACAGTCCACTGCCTCTTCACCCTAGATTGGCACATCAATAGTAAACAGCTTCCTGATGGGCCCCTCTGTCCTATCTGTCTGATGGATGACTGCCACCGTCCCCAATATGGTGTTACCTACTACTCTAATGCATCATCACATGACACAGTTGTGATGTAATGATGTCACAGTGCTGTCCCCCTTAAAAGTTCTTTTGTAAAAGCAGCAAAAAAGGATAGTTGTGCACCATGAGTTAATCAAAATCCATTAAATGTTTTTTTTTCATTTTGCATATGCAGGCCGGAGATTTTATAGGTAATACCAGACAGGGCATTTTACCGCTGGTTTGCATTCACTGGTTACTGCATCAATGCATTTCATTGCTGTTAAGCGGATTTGATGTGGTCCCTATTGAAAAAAATGAAATACATTTTAACATGTGTTTTGCAGGCATTTTGAAACCAGCTTCACCGATTCATCATCTTGACTCTATAAAGGGGAAACTTATTATTCACTATCTTTGTACTTTAGGAAAACATTCTTTAACACTTCCTTGAATGACAGTTAGTTAGTTTTGTGTTCAGTTTTGCTTTGAAATGAACATTAATCCATATGGTGAATGCAGAAGAGAGCTGCTGATCAACACTGCAATGTTCATATACCCACTCCATGTTACCTGATGCACGTGCACACTAGTGAAACCAATTTCTTGATTGGCTGGCAATTTACCCATTAGTTACTTTACCCACAATCTGATAGCTCTGGTACATGTTCCAGAACAGCCGGTGTTTCATTAGTCTGCTCTAGTTTTAGCATCAACATTGTCTACCCCATGAGTTAGTCTCCTATACAGAAATAGGTAAAACACAGATCCACGGGCCTGTGAAACCATTGCAATATGCAACTGAAATGCCTGGCTATCTATTTTGCTTCAGAGAGACAATGTAGCCTATATTACAGCTTTATTTATTGATAAGCCCTTGGAGATGAATCACCATACTTGGAAGAAAAAGACCAATTTTACTTGCCTTCACATTCACATTTAAGAAATTCTTTGGAGAAGAACATGTAACATGTAATGCTTTAGTTGAGCAGGTTTATATTTATATCAAGACAATTTTACATGGAACAGCAAAAAAGGAGTTAGAATGATGGTTTTGTTTAGACTGTATTCAGCAAAATACAGTTTATTACCTAATTATAAGCTAATACCTATAGAGCTCACCACAGTTTTGGAAGAGCTAATTGCGTTCTGCATTAAAGTTTTACAAAAGTATGTGGGACATACTCCCAAAATAGCATGACATATTCCCAGTTGTGGGCTGGCTCAGTACTACTCCGTAAATGATAAAGTGCCCCAAGGTTCTCATAAAGATCTGAATATACATTTCATAATGGCTTTAAAAGTCATCAAAATCTTGAAAACATTATCAAACATCCTTAGTGTCATAGTTATGTTTATTTACTAGAAGTCATTGTAACTAATATTTTTGAAGGCAAGGGCTTTATTTGCCATTTACACATCTTTTATATTTAGATTAATCACCACGATTCGAGTGTTTGTCAATAAATTCTCAGCAGTTGTAATTATGTCAAGTTGTACAATGATAGCATAACTTTTAAATTAACTGATACATACTGTAGCTAATTTGTGATTTAAACTCTAAACTTATTGTCCTGTAGCTGGAACACCCATGACTTCCTGTGTGTAAAGGAAGTGTTCATACAAGTTGCTTTAAGGATAAAACATTTTCTTGTTTTTGTTATGCTGGGATTGTATTTTAGACAGATTATGTAGGTGTGCAAGAGCAATTACAGTGCAATTGTTCTGTAGCAAAGAAGAAAATAGTGATAATCCATGACAATACAATTAAAATCAAACCTATTTGTTAAGGGATCCAATGACTTTTAATCTTTGAAAAGAGTCAGCCTCTTTACACAGTTGGTGGATGACTGGTTACACTGCTTTTTTGACCATTTTTTTGACAGCACTGAAAATGTATTCTTCTTTATTTCATAAGACTCTAGTTGGGGAACAAAAAGTCTAGATGGCCCAGAAGGTAAGCTCTGGCCAGCAAGTACATTTTACAGATCCATTCATCCATTAACTGGTGTGGTGTTATTGGGAAGAAATCATGTAGGAACTGATAAGATCCTTTGTGCTGATTAGTTTAATTGGGATTATCAGTACAGGTTGCTGTAGACCTTCAAATTAAATATGTTGAAAATGTATTTCATTAGTTTGAAATGTGATTACTCTGACTTCCTAATTTTTGACAGCTTCCTCTGTGGCTATGGATTGTTGCATCTATTTGGTTGCTAAAGCCACCTCTAGAGCTACCCTCTGCTTCTAGAGTATGCCCATGTTGTCTGATTAATTACAACATTTATTACGTATTTCTATCATAATATCATATTGCAGCCAATCCACCAGCTTCTGTAAACATGTTGGAAATGTATCTGGGATTCAAGTATAGTGTATTGTCTTAATGATTCATTAATGTATGCCTAAACCAGTCACCATGATGTCAGCCTGGTCAGTACCTTTTTACTATTGACCCTCCCTACTACTTTACCTACTCTTACTGCACTCTTCATCATATAGTACCTGCTGGATAACTGCTGGTCTAGATTAGAACTGTATTTTCATTTTATGTCCAGATCTCTTGAAACTTAAAAATCTGATTCTAAAGATTTAACCTCTGCACCTGACCTTGTCTTTTTGGCTCAGGATCCTGAACTTTGAGTTGAACCTCTCCTTATTACTTTCCCTGTTTCTGTTCCTGCTTTAACAGGGTCCTCTGCTTGGTTCCAGGGCCCCTATTTAATCTGCTGCAGACAACCTGCAGCTTCAAAAGGATGTTATGAAGACAAGTACAAAAGCTGGTTTTGTCCAGATTTCTTCTTTTCCCTTTCCCTATCCTCTCCAGGAACAATTTTCTGCAATAGGATTATTAATCGTACTCTGAGACTGTCTGACATAATCAACCATCTTACGCCTCATTCACACTACTTACATTCTCTGCTTTCATGTTCTCCTTATCTTGTGATTTAGTTTCACATTAAGTGTCTACTTGGTATGATCTGCATAAGAGGCGTGGGACTTAGAATTGCACTTTAAATGTCTCCCCTCTTCTAGAATCACTATTATGTGTAGCTTTTAGTGCATACTGGGTTTCATAGACTTGAAAAACACATGAACAAGGAATCTATAATTTAATGTCTAACATCTGTTTCCTTTAGTGATTTTGAAACTAAAAATTCTGTTCCTTGAAAAATATGACCCTATAATATCCAAAATATGAGCATCTTATATAACTTGGATATATCCAGATACTATGAGCTTCTGCAGTTCAACCTGAAAGAAAATCATATAAAGAAGAGAAACAGAGATTCATTTAAATAGATCATATTAATCAGTGGTTAGCACTGCTACCTAGTAGCACTGGGTTCTGGGTTCAATTCCACCTTGGACTTCATCTGCATGGAGCTTGCATATTCTCCCCGCACCTGCATGGGTTTCCTCTGGGCACTCTGGTTTCCTCCCACAATCTGTGTCTGTCTATGTGTGTGACTGAATAGGAAAACTAGATTGTAAGCTCCATGAATGACGGACCTCTGTAAAGCGCTGCGTAATAATAGCACTATATTAAAAAAAAAAGAACATAACCCTGCACCATTGAGAAGAAATTGGTCCCCCATACGAAGGACAAGATTTCACTGGCAAAAATTAGAAATGGAGGTCTAGGTAACTCTTTAATGAAAAATTAGGGACAATTAAACAATGTTAAAAATAATTGTAAACAATTGTCCTTTTCACCTATCTACTCTAGAAAAGGGAAGAATGAAATCCAATTCTGAGGATTGGAAAACATTCCCACATTGAAGAAAAGACCCTTTTAAACTTTGCTTATCATAATGTCAGGAATATTTCTTACCATCATTCTTTGGTGATTCAGCTTACTGTTCATGTCATTGCGTCAAGATCATGTCATTTCATTGCAGTTGTGTCATTCCGCCATGGTCACATTCCCACCATCCTGGCTTTTTAAGCCAGTCAGTTCTTAGTGTCAGCGCCCAATTATAGAACTCTGTTCATAGTTCCTGGGTTTGATTTCTTCTGTTTCCTATTTATTTGTGTTTGACCTTGGCTTGTTTATAGGATTCTGCTTGTCTTATACTTGCCCTGACATCTGCATTGGATTTTGGACCTCTCTTGATAGCCACCTGCCTCAACCATCTAGCTCTGGACTTTGACTTTGTTTACCTCTTTCCCAGTTTCCACCTGTGGACAGCTGTCCTAGGAGCCGTGACCTGGAAGCAAAGCCCATTCCTCCTTGTGTGGATCAAAGGTGAAGACCAGGAGTTTCTCAGACCCTGCACCCTAGAGTTAGCCTGCATAAAGTCTGCAGTAGAATTTGGCTATAACCCCCTTATCACCTCCCCAGTCCGGATCCTACTACATAATGTTCTAGCTTGGCAGATCTGCTATATTTAGTTTATAAAATTTTTACTAGTTGGTTTGCTTATTTAATTCATCAACCTACACACTTCCTAATGAGAACAAAATCTTGGACAGGGGGCCAAACGTGACACAAAAGATACTAATGTACAATAAAAATACATTTAAAAAGATATTTTGCCTGCTATATTGTATTGTATTTATTCATTTATATAGCACTGATATACTACACAGCGCTTTACAGAGATTCATCATTCACTTCAGTCCCTTCCCCATGGAGCTTACAATCTAATTTCAATATTCAGTCACACACACAATTAACCTATATAGTATGTTTTTGGATTGTGGGAGGAAACCCAAGCAAGTACAGAGAGAACATACAGACTCCATGGACATGACGTTCAGGGTGGAATCAAACCTAGAACCATCAAGCCACCGCACTGCTATTGATTGGAAAACACCTATTCTCACATATAAAGGTTTTTCACACATTGTTATTGTAATCTATTTTAGAAAAAATTCCATTTACAGCAGTTAGTCTGGTCCTTTTGACCCCCGTATTGTCTGTTTGCTCAATTCTGATTGGTCAGACACAATGGGAAAAGACCAGGGTCACTTACCCTCCAATGGGCCCAGTCAGGGTAGGTCCCCAGTTGGGACCTTCTCCCTCGCGAGTGTCTGCACTTCCTGCTTCCTCATCAATATCATTAATTCTGAGGAAGAGGCTTGAACTGGAAAATGATTGTGACTAAGCAACTAAAGAAGTAGAAGATTGGCTTTATCTTGAAGCAGGAGTCAGCTTTGTAATGAGGCTAGTTTCACACTAGCGTATTATGCGCAGTACATAATACGCTAGTGTGAAAAAAATATGACTCAATGAAAGCTGATACTACTCACCTAGTTCTGGACACACTAGCATGTGATGCGCATATCCAGAACGCTATGTCGCATTTTGGCTGGCGTATGATATGCCACGTCCAAAATGCGACTACATAGGAAGTGATGTGAATGCCGAGGATGCTTTCACACTGTCGCTGGTAAGTACAAAGGAAAAATACACTTGGTATATTTTCTTCTTTTTTTTTTGTCACACTAGCGTATTATGCGCTGTGCATAATACGCTACTGTGAACCTAGCCTGAAGGAGGGGATTGGTAAGTATTTCCCCCCGCCCTCTTAAGAATCACCCCTAGAGAAAATAAGCTATAGTATTCCTTTAATTACAGTTTATGAATTGCAAATTAGTCTAATCTCTATACTTTATTCTAATGCAATATGGTTATTTAAGGGGTAAACAAAATGGAGAAGGAAACTGCCTGAGTGTGTTGGAGTGGTATGGATCATTACAACTTCATTTACATAATGTAAGAAGACCCATAATGCATTGAGTGATACAACTGCACCACTGAGAATTGTGGGAATTTTCAACTGGGCAGTTCATCATAGTGCTACATATTATTTTGTTGTTTGAAAGTGTCTTGTGAATTAGATTTCAAGACTGTTGGCAGCATTAGGCTGAGCATTGTAGCGTTTAGCAGAATCCAATCATTTAAGACAGAATTTGCTAATGAATTATCTAATTTGGGTTTTGCATGATTAGGCCATAGTTAGAGAGACTATTATCTAATCCCCATGTAATTAACTGAAATTGTATAAATGTCAGTGCGACTATGATTGTCAGCAGTGCTGTTATCTAATCCCTTAAGTAGTTACTTGGTTCAGAATGAATGATTCTCATTCTGACTAGGAACATCATTTCTGTGCATTTGGGAGTGCCACACTTTTAACCCCGTAATGATGTGGGAATCCCACTCTTTCGCTTTCATCTGAATGCAAACAGGAGGCAACACAGGTGCCGCACACCATCTGTGAGCTCCCAGAAAACTTGTGTTATTGTGGATTTCCACTGCCATTTGGCATTTTTCAATCTGGTTTGTTGTTGCTTTAACAAAATGTATTCTGTTCAAATGATTTGGAAAGTTTTGTTTGGTTTTCAAACATCTCAGTTTCCTGTGGCTCGGTGACACTCTTCCTATCCAGAAACAGAAACAGGGCAGATTATTTACTTTTTCTATTCCTGTTGGGTATAGGAGCCCCCAGATCCACCCACCAAACTTCCACATGTCTTATTTCAGTCGCATTTATATATTTTCAGTCCAAGTTTCAATTTGAACCTTCAAAACTCATTATAAACCTTCAAAATTAACTTTGAACTCCTGTTTCCTATTTGAGATTCAGCAGGGTCTGTAAAGAAATTGAAAGCAAAATTAAAAACATTCTGTCCGCATAATTCATCTATAATGTAAATCATTTGCAGAGGTCTAGTTATTTTTTATTTATTTTTAGAAAGGCATGGAGAACGTTGATCCATAAAGTGACTGAGAATCGACTGCGATTGAACGGATAATCGTCATCCGTTATTTATAACAATCAATCAGAGTTGGCTTTCATAAGTATAGTCCACTATACCAGTAGTAGCTAAACTGATTGGTTGCTATGTGGTTGTTGAAGAATTCCCATGTAAGTGATTAGTATCTGGTTCGAATCTACTCTGGCCTAACCCAATGAAATTCAAACCTGCGTAGGAACTGCAATGTTAGATTTACTAGAATTAATGGGAATCCAAACTGCTCATCTCTAAATTGTACTAGAGCAGGGATTTTTATTTTTGATGAACTTCTTTGAACCTTGAAAAATTTGATTAGAGACTTAACGTTTCTATGGACTTTCAAAGATTAGTATTTAATTATGAAAATTTGAATGCAAACTTTACTTCAAAATGCCTCTCCATCTACACCATGCGGCACTAGAACCGCTTTAGATTTTGTATTGGACAAGATAAAAAAATCTGGCAATGTTTCTGTATAGGCCGGGAGAGGATTAGACTGATTCTCTCCTGTTTAGGGGAGATTAAGGACAGATCTATGGGCAGGGCAATGCTTTCTTTCCTGTGATGCCAAGTTCTGAAACCATTACTGCACATAATTTATTTTTACAATTAGTGACCACACCACTCTCCATTTTTATCCAAATCCTGCAAAACTAAAGACATTCGTCGACTTTCATCTATTTGTATTTTTACTCTAAAAAAATCCTGTTAAAAATGAATTTATTGGTAATTGGTAGTGTAACCCATCAAACGTTACATGCATGAGCACAATGAGTTGGTTCTGCAAGGCTTCTGTTTAATAGTTTATAAATATGTGGGAGTCCATCAAACTCCCTGTACACGTGATGTACTGTGTGACTTTTAATGGCTCCGGACATTTGTCAACTTTCAGCCATTTGTTGTTTTAAAGAAAACTTCCTCACATTGCAAATTCTCTTATCTCGAGTCCTTTTTGTAATTGTTTTTAGGTCAGTTTGTTTAGAAAGGCGTCTTCAGATTGTCTGTGCACAAATGCAGTAGCTTTCATAGGGGCCTAGCTCATTTCCATACATAGGAACAGTGAATGAGTTCTGCTAGGCCTGAATCTAATTGTCAGTTTTCAACTATCTCTATTTTAATTCTGAAGAAATCTGTTAGAAAGTAGAGTTGTTCTCTACTCTAGAAATTGGTGTTGGAGTCCGTTAAACTTCATGAACACATGTACTTTTAAAGGGCCTTGCCCATTTGTCAGTCTTTTTAACTATTTCTGGTTATAAAAAAAAAAATGTTCACAAACTCTACTTCCAAGTAATTTTATTCTGTTATTAAAGTTACAATTGTTCATGGGGATTGCCTTTTCAGTAAAACTACTGACCAGAGAAGCAGCCCGCTAAAAGTGGTGGTGTAGATTGGAGTCCCAACAAAATAAAAAAAAATTTAGCTAAAAAATATGAAATTTCAACAGAAATTAAATGCAAAGGCCAGATTTTCCAATACCACCTGCAACCTTTAATGAGCTGCTACTTTGTAATACATTTAGAGCACACATAGATTTGGAACATTTTTGTATACTACACTTTACAAAAAAATACAGGGGGTTATTCACTAAAGTACAAATTCGACTGTTGAATTCTCAAACAGCGGATTCCCATAGTAAATCTGCTACAATTTCCACATTGTAAAGTTATGACAATTTTTTAAAGTCAAGATTGCGACAATTTTCCCTATATTCTCATTATAAAGATGCAACTGCGACAGTAGCAGCCTATTGCGACTGTCTTTATCTGGTGAATTCGCACCTATACACAACAATTCGGACTTTAGTGAATAACCCACACAGTGTAACCTTTTTGTAATAAGTCCAGATGGGAATAGTCTGTTGCATTTTTTCCTTATTCCATCCTAAGCATATAAAACGATCATTGACAAAATCTAAATTTGCTCGTATGTCGTATCCATAGAATTATATCACAAGCAAAGGAAATTGGATGAAAGATTAGAGATAATTTAGCAGAGATTTGAAGAGTCCAAATGACTTTTTACAACATTAGGAGATGAAGGCCGCCCAAGTGAATAGATCTGATTGCTAGTGAAAAACAAACATAAAAAAACTAAAAGCTGTCAAATAACACAAAATAAGAAATATGGGAAAAGAATGTCATAAAATGGAGAGTAATATACAGTACATGTGCAAGTGAATTTGTGTTGGTTTTCAGTTGTCCATGTGCACTGATGTACACTGGGCAGACAACATGAACAGTGTGGGAGAATAAGTGAATATAAATCTTAAATAAATTGTGCAAAAAGTAGATTAACCTGTAACTAGAAACTTGTAGA
The DNA here is from genome assembly GCA_019650415.1 of Pipa parva. Classification (NCBI taxonomy): domain Eukaryota; kingdom Metazoa; phylum Chordata; class Amphibia; order Anura; family Pipidae; genus Pipa; species Pipa parva. The sequence goes on from WMED01003125.1 coordinate 11,445, forward strand.
GGTGATCCACGATCTCGGTCAAGTAAAACATCAGATTATTGACACAGTCACAGTGATGTGTTTGAGAAGAGGTGATGATAAAGCTAAGAAATTATTAAGAAAAGAAGCAATGTGGCTTCACAAACTGGAAACCAGAACACTTCTAGGTTTTATAAAACCAGAAAATAAGTGGGGATCACCTAGGATACCTGTGTGACATCTAGGAAATATTGACTACAATATCGTAAATTCCTTGAACTTGTGGAAGGCAAATATAGATGCTTATAACCTAATTGGCTGAAAAATGTCCTAAAAAAAATAATAGTAAATAGGATATGTTTTTAAGATGTGTTCAGACCCCATGCTTTGGCTTTGATTCTGATCACCATGTTTTGATTTTTTGCTAAGATTCTGACAGAGGATTTGATTGTGGCTTTAGATTCCGCTCTAAAAAAAAAATAAAATGTCTCTGGTGTCTTTCTATGACCCAAGTACACTGTTTCATGCCATGTGGATGTGAGGGATATTTTTAAATACTAGAACCAACTTAAGATCCTTCATCTGAAAAGTGAAGTGGTTCGTAGACCCATGTGAATTCATCATTCACTCAATTCGATACATTTTAAAAATACTGAAGTTAAACAATTTTTAACTCGAGCTTTTTCTCACACGTCCCTATGCATGAGCACAACTTCATTAAAGTTATTTGTCAGTTTGAACTATTTTTATTTTGTATTTTTAAATAGTCTAATTGTTCACAAATGGGTTGAAAATCCATCAAACTCCCAGTATACATGATACCCTGTGACTTTCAAGGGACCAGGATATTTGTCATTTTTGAATGAAATTTTTCAATTTTGAAAATAAAGAAAAGTGAAAAACAGGCTTTGACTTTGCAGCATTCACTGACTTGTGCACATGTAGACAAGTACTTTAGGGAAGGTGTCCAATGCCCCTAGAAACAATATCATTTTAAAGGGGAAGTTCTGGTACTAAAAACAAATAGGCATTAAACATAAAAAAACAATTGTTAATGACAAAGAGATGTTAAGATATTGCACTGTCCTTCAGGTGCTGTCAGTCTTCACCTTCACTGCCTAGATAGCAGTCACCGTGCTATAGGAAATGGAACCTTACAATTTGCCCAGCAAGCTGCCACACATCTTCTGTTGAACTGGAAGCAACAGGTGGAGAGATACAGTATTACTTTGAAGCTTTAAAGCTCACTTGGATCCTTTGAAACAAACTTTGAGTTCCTGGTTTCTTTATGAAATTTCAAAACTAAATGAGGTATGTTATTGAACCCAAGCAAAAAATACAAACTTGTATGTGTTTCATATTGGTTCGTGTAATCTTTTAGCTAATCCAGTAAAATGTGAACCTGCCACAGATCTGCAGTGTAGGATTTTGTCAGATTAAATAGAACTGTACGGACTTAAGATTTTTAAAAACCTCTTAAATGTTCATTGTGAGAGGTGCACACCATATGGGAATGAAAGAGCCAGACAAAAGAGAAAACCTATGTAATAGGGCAGTGAAGAAGGACTTTAGAACTATAAAGGGTTTATTCACTAAGGTGCGAATTCGACTGTTGAATTCGCAAACAGTGGATTCCTATAGTAAATCAGCGACAATTTCCCCATAGTAAAGTCGCAACAATTTTTTAATGTTAATATTGTGACAATTTTCCCATAATAAAGTAGCGACTATGATAATATTCTTATTATAAAGATGCGACTATAGCAGCCTATTGTGAGTGTCTTTATCTGGCGAATTCGCACCTATACGCAACAATTCAGACTTTAGTGAATAACCCCCTTAGCCTGAAAATAAATTAAAGTGCACATGTCATCTCAAAACAAAAATATTAATTTAGGTTGTACTAATGAAATAAACAATTTGTAAATATATATGTATTTTAAAAATGTACCTTTATACAACATTTCTCTATCATCTTTCCCGTCAACCTGCCTTTTCTTTCCTGGGTTGGGTGATGATGATTGACACTATAGCTCCTCCAATCAGATCCCTGCTACATTGTGATTTAAGGGAGGAGCTATAATGTCAATCATCATTTAGCCCTGCCCAGCTGACAAGAACATGGTTATACAACTGTAAAAAAACAGTAGTCAGATCATACATGGAAAGTTGTGTGCAATGTAAGTCACTACTGCACAAGAAAAACATAAAATCGCTTGAGCAGGTTCAAGTGTGGGGCAATTTAAGTAATAAATATAAATATTACAATACCCAGCAAAATTAAGGTTATTTGGTTTAGAAATAATATGACTTTGGGGTGACCTAAAACTATTTATATTTATCCCCTAAGAGTCAATACAAAGTTACCACATTTGATTTATTTATACTAAGGACTGTAAGTAAAGGAGCATCCTCTACGTATAGAGGCAATAAGGTTACTACACCTTCATAGAAGGAGGTTCTTTACTGTAAAAGCAGTGAGGCTGTGGAACTCTCTGCCTGAGGAAATCGTCATGGTTGATTCAATAAAAGAGTTCAAAATGGACCTGAAAGTCTTTCTTAAAAATATTCTGGGTATTAAATTACTGGAGGTAGGTTCTTAATCCAGGGAATTATTCTGATTGCTATTTTTTGAGTGGGAAAGGAATTTTCATCCCTAAGATTCATTTTTGCTTCGTGGGTTATTTGTCTTTGCAGGTTAACAGGCGGAAATGAATGGACCAGTGTTTATTTTCGCCATTTTAAACTATGCTACTAATTTTCTTTGTAGATAACATGCTATTTTTTTTTTTTTGATTGGTCGATTTAATTAGTGAGCTGATTGCACTTTTTTGGTGCTAATTGCACCAACTGTTTGTTGTTTCTGGTTCAAATGTATGGTTCTTTGCAGAAATGGTTGAGTTGGTGGTATTTATGTAGTGGAGTTGATTGGGTGTTGATCCTTGGGTTAGGGATTTGAGTTTGTTATTATTATAAGATCTTTGATGTGAGGTTCTTTAATTGTTAACCAGTTCTTTTATAAATTTTTTGGAAAGTCCTGGTGGGAAGTCCTTACTATGTATTAATGGGGTCATGATGATGCTTTGGTATGTTGTAACAGCAAATTTACCCCTCAATACCTCCCCCCCCCCCACAAACCCATACCAACCTGCAACCACAATAGAACCTTAAGATACCAAAAGAAACACACAGATGCAAACCTGACATATTCAGTAAACTTGCTTTTATTTTTGTTTTTATTAAGTTTATAATATGACATCAGACGAAGAATTTTATTATGTTACTCAATTTATATTATTTGTGAAACAAATTTCAAAATCAAATATAAAAAAAAAGTTCTTATGTTTTTTACTTTCCCTTTAACATGTTGTTACCGACCATCATTTTGTTGTACCACTAGATGGCATTGTGTGTAACAATATTAAAAGTCTGGACAACAGTGTTTGCAGCTTAGAAATGGGCTAAATGGTAAGCTTGATTCTACCTTGCACATCTGGTAAATAATCCATGCTGGCTAAAGGCTTTTAAATAAGAATCGTTTTCTTTTTGTTATAATTGTATTTTTTTTTTTTGCTGTTGAGTAGGACTGAGGGCATGTACTTTCTAAAAGAAAAAATCTGAATTGATGCTGGTTGTGCAGTTGTATTGAGTTGACCGTTAAGAAATGGCTGCTGCATTTGTGCGGGAGTTTGGAAGAAGATGAGATAATTGTGGGATTTGTTCATTACAAATAAGAAGGAGGATTTTAGTTTAGCCAACTGAGAGCTTGATTATAGCTAAACATAAAGATACTGGGAAGCCAACCACAAAACAAAAGAAATCCTTCTGATTTGGTGATGGTTTTATCTTAACCCTAACGTCATGGTGTTTATCTCCTGTTCAAGGCATCAGTGAGTGGGGTAAAAAGTAGGGCACCTTGGCACCTCCTATTTGTAATGGCACTTAATAAAGTTAAATGCTAAGAAGCAATCAGGAGGAGATTCTACACCCAAGCAGTCCAACCTCTAAAACCAGCTCCTGTGTTGGCTTCTCTTCTTCTCAACAGAAGTCCTGTGCTGGCATATTCACTAAACGTTTCTCTATATACAGTGTCAGTTTCTCAAAAATCTTCTGCTCTTGCAGAAGGTACAAAGAAGCTTCTCAATGAAATGACTTTCAACATGAAGGTGAGATGTATTAAAGGTGTAGTCATTACTATCATACATATAATGGCCAATACGTGGTGTGGACAAACATTAGACTATTTGACGATGACAGACTTTTTTAATTTGGTCAGCCATTTACATTTAATCGGAGATTCAGTTGCTTTATATGATTGTCATTTTGTTTAGACTCTCTACTTTTGCTCTTACTCTGTATTTAACTCAGTGGCTGGTTGCTTAATTACTGGACCCTATTAACCAGGAAGAAATTTAAGGACAAAAATGGAAATTCAAATTTAATCAGATTTTTAAAATATTATAAATTTGTCAATGCGCATACTGTCAAAAGGATGTAGTTTAATCCATACTCCAGTGCATATTTGGATTTTCACATAAGGACCAATCAATAACTGAATGGACCTCATATTTCACCTATTATTCTGCCTTTTGTGAGTTTGTTTACTCACATATTGAATAAACTTAAAAAACATCAGTCATTTTTTTTTTTTCAAACTTCCCTTGATGCTAAACAGGAAAATATAATTAAACCCAAGGAAAAATCTTTTGAAAAATAAATTTTATGAATATCAAGGTTATTATCACTAATACATCTTATAGCCAAAAACTACCTTAAGCCATACATATTTGGTAGATTTTAAAATTAATTTCTAAATATTTGCATATATGGGTCCAAAGCAATATTTAAATGATCAACTTCACTAATGCTGACCCTTCTCTAGAGCTCTCTAGATGTAGTGTGCGGACTTGCAAAGCCAAGGAAGCAATTAATCATTGGGAAAGTAATATATTTAGACAGATGCAGTGAATTCCAGCCTCTTTTTTTATGTAACTTCAGCAAAATTCTAATCAAAACAAGATTATGTTTTCATGGACTGAGTCGAAAGTGTGACGCGAGAGAACTGAGGATCTCAATTCTACGTTCAATAAAAATAGATCTGTATTGTACAGCAGGTATTTAAATGCATATCTTGAAATGCATCCATGTAATTCTGCAAGTCCAGAGATAGAATAACTATTTCACCACCATAACATTCCTCTATATTTCTGTGCAATAAAATATTTTTATTTAGGCAATTGTGTTCTATTTTGCTACACTTAATACATCCCACCACCTTTGGAATAATATGTCAATTATTTCACTAAATATATTGTTGCTTCTTTCAATTAAAGGGATATAACATCAATTTGGTCACATTCAGATATTCAGATGTACTGCTAAATCTGCTTTCGCTCCAGTAAACTAAAGCATTCTGGGTGATACAATGGCACAAGCAAGAGCGTGATTTCCACAGGAAGAGCAGCACTGCACTTTAAAGAATTTTTGCACATTTATTTGGACTTTTTTCCTTTTTTTCTTTTTTGCTTTATATATTTATGTCATTTTTACTGTCACATTATTATATGATTGTGTTATCTATTGATTTTTTTGGCGCTACTTTTTTTGAGCTTTTTTAGAGCTCTTTTCAAGTTGACTGATTTCACATTACAAGCAAGAGCTTAATATAGAAAATATATGGGAAAAGTTGGTTTTAATAACAATTCTTACCAAATGGGGTTTTGAGGTGTAAATGTATTTCATATTGTTTTATTTTCTATATTATTACTTTTTATCTGTGGCCTTGTTTCTATGGTCATGGTACTCGGAGGTGACTTTCAATATTCTTATAAATTTACAGAAATGTTATCCTCTATACAACACAAAAGAACTATAAAATCCCAAACAGGACTTCCTGTAATTTATAGCCTTATAAATGTTATGTTTTCTGACATCAGAGCATGCTATTCATAACATTAAAGGAACTTTTATATCATATTGCAAAGAGGAAAAGCTACATTCAAGAAACTGGAAATTCAAATCTCTGACTGTTACATAACCAAAATAGTCCACACCCTGTAAACAAAAGAGTTCTAAGTATCTTATCTACAAGGGACCATTAGAGACCAGAAAAGGAAAAAAAGATAATGAAAGCAAGAAAAAGAGCATTGTAAATAAAATATGGAGTACAGATTAAAAGCAACTGTTATTGAACATGTAGGGGAAAACCTAAACCATCCCTGTAACCTGACCCTAACATCTCCTGTACCTATTTTCAGTCTTACCAGGGGGAGCATTTTGATCCATCAGGCAGTGCACCCTAGACAGGCCATAGGCTTAAAACCGCTTTGTGATGGTTTTTCAAGCTTGTGAAAATTGAAATGTTGAAGGGCAAGCAACCACCTGGAATATTTCTGTGCCCTGTTAGACATTTCAAGGTACTGGCCAGGCATTTATGCACTACTATGACATACTTGGTTTCTCCAAGAATCAACTTCTTGCTGAGAAACCTTACTGCATGCTTCTCTTTAAGCAATTCTTGTGATAAAATGTTCCCCAGGCCAACATTACGTGCAATGACTGGAATAATAAAACCCTTTTTAAAGTTTGGTTTTACTAGAACTCTTTTAAACCTTAAAAACAATTCTCTGCCTCAGGCTTCCATTTTTTACTATGGTTTCATAGGTTAGATTCAAATAAATAGACCTTCTGGGTCAAGATATCCTCTTTGAGTTTTGTGTAGCCTGTGGCATCTTCTTCTTGTATGTTGTGGTCCACCATTGGTGGTTCTTTAGTTGGATATGGTGCTATTACCCAGAGGTGGTTCTGGCTACATTTACGCCCTGGGCAAACCACCGGCATCTGCCCTCCCCCCGGAACAACAACACCAGCAGCCAAACTCCCTGCCCGCCAGTGCTCTTGGATGGCGCTGGTGTGCCCTCAAAGAGATTGTGCCCTGGGCGGTTGCCCACACCGCCCATTGCTAAAATTGGCCCTTCTATTACCTCAATCCACTGATTTTCAGGATAATCTGTAGCAACTCTCTTAAAAATAACTAGCCGTGCCTTCACATTATCCATGTCCTCTGTCATAGCATCATTTTTTACTACTTTGTGTAGCTGCTCTTGTATTCCTACATTCCTAAATGTTCCCTCTTCTGCAGGGACCACATTTGCAGTTGCATTTGTTGATTCATTTATAGTTGCCCATTCAAAGCATTTTATTTTGACTCTGCTTGTTCCTACATCTATGCTATCAGTATCCTGTTAGTTTCCTATTGCGGTCTCATGGCCTCCTGTTTCAGTCGGGTATCGTGCATGAGCACAATTCTCATTTGTGAAAATTCAGAAGGTCTGGCTGTGTATGACCAACATAAAGATCAAAAAACAAAATTGGAAATTCTTTTTTGCATGTTTTCACATGGGTATACTTTTTCTATACCACCTCAGAATCATATTAACATACCACATCATGACCTTGCTATGTTATTTCCTAAGGAATCAAAAAATATAACACATTTGGAAAGAGGTGTAGTTTTTTCTGCTGAAACTGCATGAGCATCAGTCAGTGTAATGGGAAACCTATGAAACGTTACTTTTAGAGCAGTGTCAAAGTCATAAGGACTTGTGTGCAATGATAGGGGAGTGCATTGGGAGTGTGGAACAATGGTTGCAGTGTTGAGCTTATGGTTAGTTACATGGCCTGAGGGCGAAATTTATTAAAATCGGTAATTACCAATATCGCGATATGGATAATTTTTACAGATATCGTGATAGCAGTAATTTTTACCGCTATCGCGATATCAGTAATTTTACCGATATTGTGATATCGAATTTCGGCCGGCCATTGATTTCAGTGGTAGAACAGCTGCGATATCAATATTGCGATATTGATATCTGTAAACTCTGATATCGCGACATCGATATTGTTAAATTCCGATATCGTGATATCAATATCGGTAAAAATATTGATATTGCAATAGCAGTATTTTATGATTTTAATAAATTTCGCCCTTATAAGACTTAAAACAAAAGCCTCACATGGGCTGAAACTATCAAAAGTACAGCCAGGTGCTTGAAGGATGAAGAGAGACCATTCTGCTGTATTGTGATTATATTCAAAGAATGAGGTGCTACAACCACTGTTCGCGTGTGTGTGGGGGTGGGGCTTGTTCTGAAGCCCTTAAGTACAGTTTTAATGAAATGCTATGGCCAGTCTGCCAGCTCCCAGATTTCTCAGTCCCCCACTGACCTAAAGTAGAACCTGGCTTTCATAAACTGCAGCTTACATTTTGGACTGAAGAGCAATGGCAAACAATCAGAAATGGGCACCAAAGAATAGAAAAAAAATGACACATAATGCAGGGCAGATACTGTCCTTATGCAAAATAGCTATTACTGGATCTTCAGCAGTTAGCAAAAGTTCAGGATAACACAACACTTGAAAAGATATTCTTTCCTACAGCAGGTTGTAAGCACCATTGTCTAATGGATATCTTCAACAAAAATCTATATGTGAGAAAGCGCAAAAAATATACACTTCATAGTGCATTAAATGTAACCAATCAGCATACTTAAATAAAAGTTGCAGACCAAATGTCCCAGTAAGGTTGTGTAAAAACTGAGCAAGTAAACCAAAAAACATGACCACTGCACACTTAGTGAAAAGTGCTTCCAAAATATGCGCTCACCAGATGGCAATTCAATATGAGCATGTAACACTGCTCTTGATTCAAACAGATTTCCACCTTTTTAATAAACCACTGAAGCCTTTAGGGATAAATGAATCCAGGATTCTCAAGGGAAAGAGAAAAGCCAAAATAGTGCAATAATGCTTTTTAATAAAAATGTATGAATAAAGCAACAGATATACTTACAAACATGCGTGAGTTATACACACATAAAACAGCCCAATGCTGTAAAAAACATCCAGCGCAGGAGAAATAAACCAAAATTTCAGACATATATCACCATGAGATTGTAAGTCCAATAAGTCCGGTAAGTGTACTCTCCAACCCAACGCGTTTCGCTCTTTGCTTCCTCAGGAGTTGACAACAGCATATTTTGGAAGCAGTTTTCACCAAGTGTGCAGTGGTCACGTTTTTTGGTTTACTTGCTCAGGGACATTTGATCTGCAACTTTTATTTAAGTATGATTATTGGTTACATTTAATGCACTATGAAGTGTATATTTTTTGTACTTTCTCACATATAGATTTTTGTTGAAGATTTGCCAGCAGGAGTGTGAAGCGGACTCCCAAGAGAATGCAGCACTTAATACATTATATTGATTTGGACACATATTTTGGCACTGCGGTGGTTGTTCTTCCTTTTTTTGGATTGTCTAATGGATATTTTTACAAAGTTGACTTTTATGGATGGACTCCTGTTAAGTAAATGTTGTAACTAGGGCCAGTGCAGAATCTGGTTCAGTGAGCAAAGAACAGGGATACTAATGTGTTTATTTAAAATTCTGGAATTGCTCCATCTATAATGAAATGGGTGCTCTGTCCATTGACAAGTAACAAAGTCCTGCTGAAAGAACTCAACCAAAATCCAAGTGTCAAGGTACAAAAGCAAGTGACAATTTAAAAATCCAGATGACCTTCTGTCATCTCATTTGTCCTCATGTGTCCCTATCAGATGTTGCAGTTTCCATGCTGACATCCCTGTAGCCGGTAACATTTGTGAAGTTCATCATTCTCCATCCCTGTAGCATTTTCTAAACATGCTTACCCATTAATGTCCATCCATATTGTTTCTCCCTGCCTTTGCTATCTACCATATAAGGCAATTTGCCAAGCATCTATTATACATGCATGATGGGATATTAATTGCCTAACTGACCGTAATTGCCCTATCCTAAACGGACATGGTCAGTATACTTTGCATTCCTTATCTGTTTTTGGTAGCTGCCTGCACAGGATTCATAGTATTTTCTGTGATTCTATTTATTCCTGTATGACAATGAATTATATATCCATACAGGTTACAGGTTAAAAAAAAAAAGCAGGCTTGACTTTAGCATTTGGTGCACTGCTTACTATTTATTATGAATGGAAATGGGTGTGGCCAAAACCTTGATATAGCAAATTACTTCAATGCAAAGGCAAATGCTCTACATTTTTTATTTAAATAGTATAGAACAGCAATCTTAAACTTGATTGGGTAAATGGGTTGCATGAAGCTGATGACCACGCTCCTTTCAAATTAGATGTGCTCCACCCCCTGACAACTATTTATTTTTTTGTGCCACCCCTGAACGCCATTTCCTGTTGCACACAATGCTCATAGAAGTAAGCCTGGGAGGCACCCTTAACCTGCTCTTTGCTGTTTTGGATGTCTTTGGAGCTATGGAATCCCATGGGCACAGATGACATACTTAGGGGCTTTTAGTGTTTGAGAGCCCTGCTATAGAATTAAAAAAAAAACTTAGTAAAGTAGAAATAGTAAGTTTGTGTAATTAAGGTTGTGTGTGTGTAAACACATGGTTACAGCTGTGATTTTATGTCTAAATGTGTGTAATAAAACACAAATCTTCCTGCCTTGGAAAAATGGCATAACATTTGGCCACATGTACTGTATGTGCTTGTGGTTCTGTCAGGGGAATGTGCAGTTATTTACAAAGGTATAGAAACCCATATCAACCAATCAGCAGTCATCATTCTCTAGTATAAGGAAGCAAGAATAATAAACACAACTTCTGGTTGCTACAGGTTACAGGTCACTATAACTCCGTAAAGTTTGCTTTGTTGATGAATTCCTGTGTTTTTGGTTAAACTATAGCATAATGTTTGACCTCACACAGACACAGAAGTGAGCTGTCTAAAGGTATATTATTTACAGAGGTCTAGTAACCTATAGCAATCAATCAGCTATTAGCATTCACTTGTATAGGGAAACTAGAATTCTGAAGGACATTCTGATTGGTTGTTAGGGGTTACTAGACCTCCAAAAATGATTGCCTCTTTTGATGAATAACCCCAGTTATGTTTCAATATATAATTACAAACGCACCTAGCTCAGAGACCATGATAATGATAAACTAAAGAGTAAATGAGATTGGAATACCAAACACTATTGTTTCATACAACCATCAGTTATACTAAGCGCCAACACAAAGAATGGTTAAAAAGCCCTCCTTGTGGTATGAATTATGGATGCAGTTTAATGCGATGCAGATCAGTTTTGCAGTGGCGTGGTGGGGACGTATGGGGTCGGTGAGTTTATGTGGTTGTAAAAGCGAGCAATTTACTTGTCTTTTCATGATCATTTTCTTCAATGCCTGAACTTCTATAAGCTGCAATAAATTTCAATACCAACAGCAGGAAAAGCTTCTGGTGCAATTTATGACAAAGCAGGTGAATTGTTTTTTTTTTTCCATCCTAAGGCTCAATGTGTTAGTCTCCTGATTTG
>WMED01003126.1:0-22791 GCA_019650415.1 Pipa parva
TACATAAACCCGATTTATAGGGGGTCCCTAGGACCCCCACACCTCCCCCCCAACATCATCCCTCTCTTAGCGCTAGGCTGGGTGAGGGGATCACTAATTGTAGGGCGCTAATCGCCCAGCCCCTTTGTACCTCTGTGGGGTAGTGGGTCTTAAAAATGAAAAAAAAGGGTCCATGGGACCCCATCCCTCCACCAGATCCAGCGCTAGGCTGGGGGGGGGGGGAATCTATTTTTACTAGGAGCAGCTCCCTGGGTACATCTCTTCTTCCCATACCCCTCTATGTCCCTTTGTGGTAGTGGGATCTGTAAAAATAAAAAGGGGTCCCTGAAACCCCTATTCCCCCCACTTTCCCAGCGCTAGGCTGGGTGGAGGGGATTGGTATTGCTAGGAGCGGCACCCTGGGAGCTGATCCTCTTATCCCTATCCCAGTAACCAATTGGGGTAGGGAGCATCAACCTTAACCAAGGGGGTCAGGACTGACCATCACCACACTTTAGCCAAGGGGAGGGGGGCAAGGCTCCCTCACCTGGAGGGGGTCAATTACTGACCACTACCCATGGCCCCCAACTCCATCAGTGCTATGGGGTGGGGTTCTTATCCTAATTATGGCCCTTTCCAAATCCCTCACCCCCTACATAACCATGGGGCGAGGGGACTGAGGTGGGCCTGCACTCCCTAACTAGTGGAGTGCCAATCTATCACATTACCTGTAAAAAGAAAGAAAAAAACCAATTTAACTAAAATACAAAAAAAAAAATCAATTAACAGCTGATCTAAACACAAGTGCTAATTGATTAATTAAAAAAGAGCTAATTTAAAAACACACTAAAAACTCCAGTGCTAGAATTAAAATAAATTAAAAACCAAAAGAATTACAAATATAAACAAAGCCAAACAAACAAAAAATACATCAATTAAACTAAACAAACTAACAATCTAAACCATCCAAATGAGTAAAGACAGTTAAAAAAAACCTGCAATAATTAAGAAAAAACAAACAATGAATTACATCAAAATCATCATTAAAAGAGCTAAGTAATCAATCTACTCACCACTCCTGAAGTCTTCTCTTCCGGCCCATGAATTAGTCCTAGATGGGCCAAAGTGGTCTTCGACGCCCTCGCTCCTCATCTTGATCTGCGGTCTTGGTTCGGTGTAATAAAAGGGAGTCTGATTTCCTTGATCTGCAGACGCCGCCTAACGCCACTGAAAATAAAAAAAAAAAGAAAAAAGGTATAAAATAAAAACACTGCATGTCTTTCTTCTCCTTGCCGGCACTGAGGATCTTCCCTCGCTCCTCAGCTATTTATAGGGTTCCCCAGGACCCTATTTATAGCTGAGGAGTGGACCTGTGAGGGAACTACGGGAATTTTGTCTCTTTATATACCCTATGTCTGTTGCTGATCGGTTATTTGCATCTCAGCAGGTGTACTTTAAATTCACAATATTTCCCTTCCGAGGTATCTACTTATTATTTCTGCTTTTACTACATTCATAATTTCATGGCAGCCTTTGTAAGTGGTTCAACCCCACCCTGTGCTGAGAAAGCTGGTGTCTGTGGCACTGGCTTCAAAAAATTATGTGAAAACCTTCACTGAACATATGCCTCATATTCATAGCTTATTTAGGTAATTATATCTGGGCTGAAAGAGTTTAATAATTCTGTACAAATCACTTATCTGTAGCAGATTTTTTGCACAGAGACCTTTAACCCCTAGCCAGATGCTTCTAAGTTTTTGGTTTAATAGCCAAAAGAACACTTTTCATATCAAACTGCTGCCATGTTGATGATGTCACTAAAAGGGTACATATATATCATAGAGGGAGAGGCAGCTGTTATTTGAACTCCAAATGCCCAAGATCCCACTGCTGTCATAGCCCGCCCCCCCCTCCCATTCAAATCCAGTATGCCCTCTCTAGAACAGGAGATATTTATATTTTGCAGAGCACACAATGGAAAGAAACAGTGAATCATTGATTGAGCTGGAAAGTTGCATTAAATTTGAGGTCATCTAATTACCACGGAAGTGTCATGGTGTTTACTTAATCTTTTTTTTGCAGCTATAACTGAGCTATAAATATACATTTTTGAATGTCAGTAATTCTGTAATTACCATTTTGAAAAAACAAGCAATAATTTATTTTATAAGGAATTATTGCAATTCCCCACACAATGGACTTCCTAGCCAAGCATAGTTTTTAAATGAGCCAGTGATATGGCTATAATCTTGACTGAATACTATCCATACTTAAAAATTCACTGCTTAATGGAACAGTATGGCCAAAAAAATTATGTTAATTACTAACTTTTATCCCGAGTCTCCAGATCCCTTCTAAGATGCGCAGCCCTCTCCAGTCACGCTGATAATGAAGCTCCGCACCTACATTTCTTGTTCATATGGGAGAGTGTGCACGTCATCAAGGGAGGATGCGTTGATGACGTGCATGCTCTCCCACGTCACATAGGAAATGTGGGTGCGGGGCTTCATTATCAGTGCGACTGGAGAGGGCCGCGCATCTTAGAAGGGATCTGGAGACTCAGGATTCCGTAGAGTTGCCGGCAGAGAATAAAGATGAAGTCTACAACATGGAAGTGCTCTACAGCACTTCTTTACAGGTAAGAATTTTATTTTAATTTTTTTAAATGATAATAAAATGCATTTACTAAAAGTTAGTAATTAACACATAATTAAATGTGTTTTTTTTATTTTTGGCCATACTGTTCCTTTAAGCTAATATATAGAGACTTCTGTAAATATAGACACATGTTCAAGGAATATTGACTATTTACTTGTCTTATTTACTACTCGGGAATGTTGAAAGCAGCTTAGTACCCACATATGCTTTTTCTAGTTTTTGGAAAAGCAAGGTAACTTTAACCCTCTCTCTACTTTAAAGAGAAAAATCAATGTCAACAGTCTTACTTTGAAAATCAGCAAAAGCATTAAAGGTTGACTATGTCTGTTTTTTTATTTCTGATCATAGCTGTAAACACAACCCCAAGCAGTTGGAGTCTGGACAGTGGGAAGGAAGCCAAAAACATGTCAGAAAGTGGAAGGCTTATAATTCCTCCCGTGCCACCACGACCCACACAGTCTGGTAGGTGTTATTTCTGATTAGATTGTTGCTGCTGCAAACGTATGTAACTTACGGTCATTTGGATTTTGTTGATCTTGATTTTGAAGGCTACTTGTAAGTGATTGGAGAATTACCCTGGGGACAAGGAGAGTATACCCAGTTCAACAAACTATAGAACAATGATAAACTGTAGGCTGTGATCTTCACTAGTATGCATCAGGCAGCTTATATTGGCATTTGCTGGACTTAATATCAAGGAGAAGTGGAGAGAAATTGCTCAAGTATAAAGATTGTTTTAAAGTGCACCCAACACATGAAACAGTCTTATTTGTGTTAGTCTTGCCAACAGATGATTTACTTGTTACTTTATTTTAAAGGACTAGTTTGAAGATAAAGGTTATAGTTTATAGTGACAATTGCAGTGGTGTCTCCCTGCCAGTCCCATATTGACAGTGAGGGGTGGGACTTTGTTTGAAACATCATACTGTTGGTGTGCAGCCACTATAAAGCCACTCCCCCTCAAAGAAGATACCCATAGGCCCAAACATCACTGAGCAGGAGGAAAACAAATGATGATTTTGGCACTGCCACATATATTAATAAAATCTATTAATGTGTAATAAGAATATATACATTTTCAAGAACATAAATAGTATTTTTTTATTTAAGTTTGTCATGTGCAATTTAATGTTCTTTATAAATAGATTTTCCTTGCAATACTATAGAAAAGAATATTCTAGTAGTTTCCCTAAAATATAGCAAGCTGATGGCTAAGCAAAGATGTCAATGAGCCCTGAAAGCAGCTGCAGGCACGGTGGGTGTCTATATTAGCAACACAAATTTGCTTGTATGAAAAAAAAAAAAAAAAAAAAAAAAAAAAAAATATATATATATATATATATATATATATATCTTTGCCCATTTTAAATTGTTAATGTCCCATACGACTAGCCTTGTTTAATAATTTACAGGAATATACATTATACTGTATAGGGATTCAAAATCACAAATGTCTTTAGCATACTAGTAGTTGTGTTTTATGATAGTGTAAGGACTATTTCTTTTACTAATTCCCTAAATGCAAGGGGTAAATCAGCAGGTCCGACTTATATCATACAAATGGATTCTATGCATCCTAGCTTAAAGAGATACTGACACCTGTGGAGGAGGGAGGTCCTATTAATATTTGCATATAAATTATGTTTTTGTGAATTTATCAGTGGCTTATTTGAGCTAAAATTCATACCCAATTTCTGTCATGTAGTAGTAGTGTCTGATCAGCTTTATAGATCGTCAGAGGAAATGGTACTTTTACCCTTGAATTCTGGGAAATTGAGTCCCTGGCTGCATCATTTTGCTTAATAATAAAGGGTTGTGCAGAGGTTATCAAAATGCTACCCTACAAGACTGAGGAGGTTATTGACTAATGTGAGAATTCGACTGTTGAAGTTTCAAATAGCGGATTCCCATAGCAAATCTGCGACTGTGACAAATTTCCCATTATAAAGTCACAACCACAACAATTTTTAAAGTTATGACTGAGACAATATTCTCGTTAACAAGCCATGACTGTGACAATATTCTCGTTAACAAGCTGTGACTGTGACAATATTCTCGTTATAAAGCCGCAACTGCAACAGTAGCAGTCTATTGCGACAGTCTTTAGCTGACGAATTCCCACGTTTACACAACAATTCATACTTTAGCCAATAACCCTGAGTATTTTATTGGCCAGAGTTAATGGAATAAAGTCTAATATAATCTAACTAAAGTCCTTTATATTTAGTGAATTATACCTACCCTTTTACTGATGACACATTCTAAAATAAGACAAGATTTCTAGGAAAGCAAATGGTTAAAGAGCTGAATTTGTTAGGGTAGGCTGTGCAAAACACATGCTGTGTACCCATGTAATTCTGAAACTCTTTAGCACAGCGGTTCTCAACCTGTGGGTCGCGACCCCGGCGGGGGTCACACGACCATCCCACGGGGGTCGAGAACTGCCCGCAAGACCCTTTTTATAAGAGTTCCTGCGGAGTGATGACAGCCCAAAACGTCACCACGTGACGCGCGTACATGATGAAGTTTCGCCCGAAAGTCACCACGTGACGCACGTACATGATGAAGTTTCGCCCCGAACATCACCACGTGACGCGCGTATGTGATGACGATTGCCCGAGCATCATCACGTGATGTGCGTACGTGAAGACGTTCAGGCGAAATGTCAGTCCGTGACGTCACAGTCTGGGGTCGCGGTTCTCAAAAGGTTGAGAACCGCTGCTTTAGCATAAACCAATGCAGCAGGCTTCTATTTCACAGCCCCCATGCAGCAAATTATCAAATTAAGTGCAATGTTTTGTCAGCAACACTAGTACATCCATGCCAACCTACCCCCTTCAAAGACTGAGCTATATGAAATATTCAGTTTGCAAACACGTGTGTAGGAAAAGAATACAGTGTAGAATGTTAGTACATTGGGCATGTACTTGTAAGTCTACCTCATTTAAAAGGTGTTGTCAAATACAGAGCAGTGTAAGCTTCCTACCTCATTGTTTTAAAACTGAAAACATGTGAATCTACATACAGCAGTGCTGTAGAAAGTTTAACTGCATACTGCATGGCTGCTTCAAATACTTGCATTCTGCAGCATGCATGTAAACTAACAGAAAATCAGCACCCAGTATGTAGATTTTATATGCATTCAATTTTTTTTTTTAAATAATCAGGTGGAAACCTTACACTACTCTATACATGGCAACATTATCTTCAAGAAGATATAGACTTATGAAATATGCAATATAGGTACTATACTTCTATTATATATTGTATTCAGACACCTGGAAGCTACACACTAAATATTTCATTTGCCTCTCTCTTTACAGGGTGATGTTGGCAGGTAGGCACTACTAGTGTTGCCAAATCAATTCCTTAAATTTGTATACTTAGAATATGAATATATATAAATATGCTGCATTAGATGTACACTGCACTGGTTTATAGGCTATACAGGGGTTTTTGTCAAAATTCCATGGAGGAAATGTGCTGCCCCTTTAAATGGAAAATCTAATATGGTGTAGTATGTCTTTAAATCATGAGAGCAAAAAAATAAACATTTTACTCACAATGTTGCCTCTTGTCAATATAGCCTTAAGATAATCAAGCAGTGTGATTCATAAGGATCCCTCTAAATTCAATATCCATGCAATTTAAATTAGTGGTGCCTTTGTTTGCTTTGCTTTACCTTATTGGTGTTTAGTTTGGTAATGAATTTATAATGCAGTATTACATTGTTCTAGTCATCACCAAATGGAGAAGAGAAAAACAAAATCTTAATTTCTCACCAAATCGACATGAATTAGAAGCAGCAAAAGTAATCACTAAAATATTAGAATTTGAATTATTCCTTCATTTTCACTATAAACAAAATCGCTTTTCAAATTAAATATGTATTAATTTGGTCTCAAATTTCTACATCATTATAATACTATACTACATAAATGTATGCCCACTTTTAATTTCTGATATAGAATTGATGCCTGCATGCACAGTATAGTTTCTTTATTTGATGTTATAAGAGCACCCTGCCCAAAGATAGACTATGTAGTACAAAGATTATTGTAACAGAACCATCAGGAGAGGAGTTTACGTTTAACTTGATCTGTTTTTTGTTTGTTTTTTTATAGCGTCTCCTGCAAGGAACATAGTCCCAGTGTCTCCTTCTCCTATGGGAAGATCTCCTATGAAGGTAACACAGAATATGCCTTTGCCTTTTCTATGGTTAATTTTCAGGGAATTCTAACAGTACAAAAGGGCACATAACTGAATAGATGTATACCTGCACTATCCTTTTCCTTGTGCTGGAAACAACATCTGTTTTGCTGAAAGGATAAAACAGATTTTCTATGATGTGAGCCAGACAGACATACAGCTTCACAGTATATTCTAATCCTAGATTTGTTCAGTTTCTCAGTTGCAAAACCCCAAGTAGTAGTCAGACAAATTAAAGCCTGTAGAGGGCACAGTTCCATTAGAAATAAACTTAAGAGATTGGTTCTTTCAAATCTGGAATTTTTTTCCTAGAAATAGATTTGAAACAAATATTCTGTATTTATTTTGTGAGACATTAATAAGGCAGGTCTCAGATTATTGTCTCATCATAAGCCAAAAATGTAAAGCCTGGGAATATGTTAGCAAACATGCCATTATGTAATTAGCTCTTGGGTTTGAGAAACTGCAATATTACATCTCTGTGCATGGAGCAAAATAAAATGTTTTGATTTCTACTGGAAATGAATGAGGCAAGGTCTCCATAATGTGTACTCTAAATTAAACATAGAGTAAAAGAAAGGTTTTGTTTGTGGCTGAAACAGTATGTACATTGCTGGTAAAAACAAATTAGTTTTAAAAATGACTGCTCACATTACATTTAGGAAAGTCAGCGTGCATGGGTGATGTTTTTGCCTTCTCCATTTCACAAACACAGCATAAACAAGGTCAGGGCACCGAGCCAGTGTCTGAAATGCTTTATCCCAAGCTCTCATAGGACTGTTGGTGCAGTGCTTGGGAGAACATTCCAGCTGTAAAGGTTTCAAACTGAAACAGAAAACCTTTACTTCCTAAAACAATAGTTTAGCCACAAACCACTTCAGGTTATAGCCCTGGTTTTTAGAAAAATTCCCTTTGCTCACCTACTTTCTCAACACTGTTTGCCATCCAGATCCTTCATTCCGTCTCTGTACTGATAAACTACATTTTCTTTACTATAAATAGCCAGCCTATTGTTTAACCTTGTGCTCTTTGTACAGGGCTCGGTGCCATCTTTCACACCATCTCCTGTAGACTGCCATCCATCAAGCTTGAGTGCCAACTCTCCTGTCTTGTCAGGAAGCTGCAGCAGTGGAATTTCTTCATTAAGTCGATGCAGCATTTCAGAAATGTCTGGTTTTGAGAGTCAGATTTTTGATCAAAGTAGCTACGGTATATCTGAGGAGCCAACAAGAAAGGAAAACAAAACACCTCCCCCGTACAGTGTGTATGAACGGACTTTAAGGCGCCCTATACCAGTCCCTCAATGCCTCTCTATTCCTGCCCCTATTGACCCTCCAGCATTACCACCAAAACCTGCCCCAGTACGACCCACCAACCTGGAGAATGGCAAGAGGACTGATCCACTACCACGACCTAGACCTTTCCCAAGGAAAGTCTCCCAGCTGTAACAACAAGGTCTTCTTCTGATAATATGGTGAATGAACAATATCATTACTGTTATAGCAAGTTACAGATTAACCCTTAGGGGTTTTGATTAAACACTGCAAAGGGGTTTATACACTTAATGAAAGTGTGGGCACTTTAATTGTTTACGAGTTTATTCCCTAATCAAGGAAGTGAACCTTTTTTTGTATTATTGTTTTGCACATTATTTTAGAATAATTATTCAGGATTAACTTGACATGAGGCACTTTTTTGATCACTTTAAGGAAAACAGAACCATGTGAATTCAGTGATCATGTGCAGTTTCTGGACTAAAATTGAAATATTCTCTTACTGGGATTAACATCCTTATCACTCCAGCCACTGAGAAACTCGTCTTGCAGGGGATGATAGGAAATGTAGTTTCACATCCACTAGAACAGCAAGGACTTGCTATTCCAGTTCTAGAATTGTAATTTCTCCTACTACCTTTTTGTAGGTATAATATGTTTCAGTTCCAAATGTAGATAACACATTTTATTTCTAATTTGAAAATACCTGAGCCGCTTGATTTGGACTATTCGTTGTACAGATTGTAATGAATTCCACAAACACTTCTGTGTTATATATAAACAGAATTTCACATTTAAAAAAAAAAGTACTCCCTTTTATTTTCCTATGTTAAGGTGGCATTTGTAATCCTACCATCAATTGTAAATAACTGTTGATCGATAATTTATCAACCATCTTTTGTAAATTTTGTGAATGCAGGGATATTTTAGATTGTGCTGTATGATTAACATTTGTTTTACAGAATTGCATGCAATAAAACGATTTACAATTGGTGAATAGGGAGAGGATCAGCAACGGATCAGTACTGACATGCAACCTCTTTATAAAGAAGTGTCTCTGGACTGTGGTGATACTTGGCATTTATAAAGGTTGTGGGAAGCTAAAGGGGCAAATATACAAGATTTTAACCTGGTCACTAAACAACAACAACAAAAAATTAATCATTTGGGCCAATTTAGAGTTACCTAAAGGGAACGTTCTGGCAGATTAGATATAACTGGAACTACATACAGTGCAGCCTGATTGAGTGTTGTGTAACATATCCTTTGTAATAGATACAGGCTGGTATAATATTTGTTCTCTCTCTGCAGTAGCATGTGCACTTGTGCAAATATCACTATTATTTACTCTCCTTATAGATTTATAGTGAACAGTGACGTCGCATAGCCGCACAAAAATAATTCAACCCCCATTCCAGTTTCTGTATTACAAGATGAACTCTAAATCTGGTCCATTGTTGAAAGTGCCTTGCATTCAACCACTGACTGCTGCCCCATTATCTTAATCGTAAAGTTGACATTTTCTAAATAATAAGTGATATGGCCTCCTAGAACTTTCTTCTAGTGGATTTGTGTTTATAAAGTAACGCACTTCACCAAGCAATATGTATTGATGCACAGTAAAGTATTTTATGTACCTAGTGTTTATAAAGCTTGACTGAAATGTCTCTAACCCAGGATTCTTGTTGTATAAGACCACAGTGGCATGCTGTGTAGGGCAACATACAATTTTTGTAATCACTTTTTTCAGCAAATATATGCTATGGGATATGGAAGGAAGAGCATATTTTTTTACATCCCTTTGATAAATACAGTGCTCAGGAGTGCTTTGGGAATACTACACACAATTAAAATCTTCATTGGCTAACTTTCAAAAAACATAAACACAATGGTTTGGTAGCTAGCCATGTTCCTTAAAGGAGAACCAAAGGCTCATTTATTCCAGGGTTAATTTTTAAGGTGGAAATGTTTACTGTAAGTCTTTTATGCTACAGCGCCGGCTCCTGCTTTCTATAACTTGCTGATATCTTTAGCTCTTTACAAGCAACTGCAATCTTTTTCACTTCCTCTGTGTTTCAGTGAGTAGAGAAGGGGCAGTAGCAGAATTCTGATATAAAACTGCTACTGCACTTACTGAATTTGCTAAAACAAATAGGAACAGGAAGTGAAGAAGATTATTTGTCAAGAGCAGAAGACACCAGCAAATTACAGAGAGCAGGAGGTAGTACTGAAGAATAAAAGCCTTACCGGTATGGACTCCCTCCCCCATAACAAACACCCATGGTATGAACAAACCTTTAGTACTCCTTCAAAACATTTTGTGTACATCACACAGAGGATCTTGACAGAACAGTGAGTTGGTCAGTTGGCCCATTCTTCTTCTTAAAAGCACACGTTTAACTTTACATGTTTCCAGTAAATCGCATTACAGTTATACCAATAATCCGCCTTTATACCAACCAAAGGGACCAGTTCCATTTCTCTATTTAGACGTAATCACAATAAAAGGAGTCTCTTAAAAGTTAAGTGAAAACTACTTTTGGGGTGAAAAGTGTGTTTTTCCAGTTGATGTATATCAGCTATCAGTGTTGCAGTGGGCTTGGTTGTTTAGGTGGAAACAGGGCAGCTTCTCAGCTGATAGCTCTATAGTTGTCTGCTCAGAGATTCCCCCCCCCCTCCACCAATAATTTGATCTTTGGTAAAGTCAATTGTAGGCGTCAAATTGTCAATACTTTGCAAGGGCAGTTAATCACCTTATTTTTAAAGAAGTTCTATTCCCTCTGAATTAAAATGCATGCTTTGCTTGTAAGTGAACTAGTTTATGAATATAGCATTTTAGAACACATCCTTAATACAGCATTGTTGTAACACTAATATTTTACAGCTGTGCTGATTAGAATGTATGTGCATTTTCAGCTAATTGAACAAACGCAGTGCAAAGTCAAATCAGATGGAAACAACAGACCCTGCATGGCCAAAGGGGCCGGTATAAAATGGATTTTACAATAGGAATGCATAACTGTATTTACAAAATAAACCACTTTGCGTTGTAATTGATATCAAAAGTTAACTTCAGTCTTCATATATACAGATGTTGTTATGAATCCTGATCATTGGGGTTTAGTGTATAAGTAGTGTGTAAGTTTTAAACGGCCTTGCTTATACATAGGGGAGATAAGTTGGGAGGGGGGATAGGTGCATTTTTTATCATGTTTCTGTTTGTTTGATATAGTAAAGAATAGACCTTTTCTTTCATAGGCCATGTTTGGTGCAGCAGGCGGTAAACAAACATATATTTCCAAAAAATATGAATTGAGGTCCTCACACACAGAACCAATAGAAATCAACAGCTCTTATGTCTTAATCACTCCCAAAGTCACATGAGATTTGATATCTGAACATACACACAAAGAAATGAAAATGCTTTCGTCTAATAATCAAGGTTCGGCCACTACCCTGTAATTATAAGGGAAGATACATGACAAAGCATGCACAAATATCAAGCCGTAAAACATTGGGCAATTGTACCATAAGTAAACAGACCATCTAATAATATGAAATGTCACAAAGTGATATGGTGTAAAAAGGGATTCACTACCAATTCCCCATATTTTTTGATGGCATTGCTGCAAAATCTTTTAAGTGATGGCTTTCTAACCCCTATATTTGGGCTCTGAAATACTCTTAATGTTGTAGGCCAAAAATGGCACTACCTAATACCACATAACCCAGACTCCTTTTCATCTTTCCACCCCAGTCACTAACATTAATGTAATGTAGTGCCTTCGCTTAGAAAACTATGCTTAGATCATTGCTTTCCCTTAAACAGTTGACATAACGTATCTCTTACATTTAAATGTTTAATGTAAGACCCATGTGCATTGGCGGTACCTTGCCACCACACAAATTAACATTCTCACACCTAGCCATATTCATTATCATTTATACATGCTTAGTGTGTATAGGAATTAGCACAACACATTTTAAATCCTCCTTTTAGAGTATTTCCCTCTTTATGGGAAGTTAATTTTCATAAATAGTGTATTCTGCTTTTACAAACCATTTGATTGGAAGAGAATGACCACTTTTTATATTTTTTTCCCAAGAAAACTGTAAGCAGGTGTATGCTGCTAAGTGGTTATTGCTGTTTTTTCTATAGTAAATGTTTGAGTATTTTTGTACATAACTGCTTATCTTTAATAAAATATCCCATTATCATAAAGCAAAAAAAAAAAAAAAAAACACGCATATGCAGTATGATTGTGATAAATATGCCAAATAATTTATGGATTGAAAAATGATTTGTACATATTTTCTTTTTAAAACCAATAATTCAGCCATACTGAGTTTACAGTTTTGAATGTCAGAAGAGAATATATGGTAAAGAAATATTTATGTTTGGTTAAAAAAGAAATAAAAAAAAATCAAACTAAAGAACTGTAATGTTAGCTTTGTACCTGGCAAATTTTGTAGTTGAAATTTGAAATACATTTGTTGTGGCTTTGAAATATATTGTATTTGTAACATATTTTCACAACTCTAGGCAAGAATCAAATATGGCTGCGTACAAATGTGAATTACATAGACTTGCATAAAGTACAGTAGCATTGCCTTTTGTCTCAAATTTAGCATTACAAATATTACTGTAACAACGATTTTACATTTCTCTGTGTAGTTTAGTTGACTTGTTGTACAGTGGTTGAACATGGCATTTGTCTTTCATTTACTATTTTTTTAAGGGTGGTGCAGGAATTATGTTTTCTGCTAATGTTAGCAGCAGCAGCACTGTTAAATTTAATATATATGTGTATTAATGGACTTAATTGTGCAGCAGATCTTTTATGATAAAATTCATGCCAGATGTTCATATTAGTTACTGCAGCAGTGGAACAAACTGAAATAAAGTGAACTGATTACTATTTATTGTGTCGTTTCTTTTGTGTGCTTACTTGGTTGCTAGTTTTTGAACAGATGTCCTGTACAGAATACATACTGTATTATTAAATGATCACAAAACACATTAGCCTTACTGAGTACAGCTTGCACTGCACCTAAACAAATGCTGACAGGAATAGAAATGAGCTGAGCTGCTATTTACTGTTCCAGAAGCCAATGTAGATCTGCAGCACGGAGGTGTCTTAGTAATAATTATGATGCAGTATATAAGCTATAACTGACAAGAGCACTGGAGCATTTAACATATTTTACAGCCTTTCATGCTGGCCAAGTTGCAGGAAGTGAAAATATGTCCCAGCATGAATTGTTGTAGGAGATAAGGTGTCTCAAATTATTAATCTGTCATTCTCTTCACTGTTCCGATCTTAACAAGCAGAATCAGCAAAATGGAAAATAATCTGCATATAAATGATTGTATGGATCATAGCATGACCATGCAACTGTAAAGGGAAGAGTTTCCAGTTCAGAACATAATGTTCCAGTAATATTAAAAGAGAAACTCTGTCTGTATATTTGCATAATATAAAAATGACCCGCATTATGATAAAAAAGGTCAGTTTGAGTAGTAGTTATTCAAAAATAGTTTAACTTATTAGGATGGAGATAAAAATCCTCCAGGACCAACAAGGTTTTATTATGTATTTAAGGCTAAAATATAAACATTTTTATAACCTACAACCCAAATTCCCAACCAGTTGGGACGCTGCGTAAAACGTAAAGAAAACAAGAATGCAGCGATTTGGAAACTACTTAGAACCATATTTTATTCACAAAAGAGCATAAGACACATCAGAAGTTGACATTTAGACATTTTTCCATTACATTTGAAAACAAAACAAAAAAAATCACTCTTGCATTGATGACGGCAACATATCTCAAGTTGGGGCAGAGCCATGGCTGCCAATATGTGGCATCTCCTCCTCTTATAAGCATTGCCTCTACTTTATAAGCCTGTGAATATCTAGGTAGGGAGGGGATCCATTGCTGGAGTTTTGGAAAGGGGAATGTGGTCCCATTATTTTCTCATGCAAGATTGTAGCTGCTCAACAGTCCTGGGTCTACTTTGCCAGATTTTGCATCATGTTAGCAGCTGGATTCCTATTCTGCAAAGCAATGTTGTTGCAATGGATGCAGTTTATGATTTAGCATTGTTTTCCTGAAATATGCAAGGCCTTCCCTGATATAAACATTGTCTAGATGGAAGCTTATGTTGTTTTAACACCTCTAGATACTGCACAGCCTTTAAAGATGTGTAAGCTGCCCATGCCATAGGCTCTAATGCAACCCCATAACATCAGAGAGGCAAGCTTTTGAACTGTGTGCTCGAGCCTGCAGGACACAGAATCCATGGTTTCCATAAACCATTAAAATGTTTATTTCTCTGACCACAGAACAGTTTTCCATTTTAACTCAGTCCATTTTAAATAAGCTCAGACCTAGAGAAGACAGATTCTTATGGATCATATTGAATGTTGGCTTCTTCTTTGCAGGATAGAGTTTTAACTTGCATTTGTGGATTGTATCATGAACTGAGTTCACAAGTAATGATTTCTGGAAGTATTCCTGAGTCCGTGCAGTGAATAAGATGAACAATTCATACCTTTTGTTAATGCAGAGCAGCCTGAATGTCCTTAGATCACAGGCATCCAATAGTGACAGTTGGTCTTGTCTCTTGTGCACCTGGAGTTCTCCAGGTTCCCTGAATCTTTTGATGATATTATTTACTGCAGATTGTGGGATATTCAAAGCCTTAATTACTTTACATTGAGGAACATTTTTTCTGAAAATGTTCTACGTTTTTAGATACTACTTTTTTTACAGGTAGGTTAACCTCTGACCATCTTTGCTTTTGAGAGACTCAGCCTCATGCAGAACCTCCAGTTTTTCCACTAGTATCATTTACTTTTCCAGCCTTTTGTTAATCCTTTCCCAACTTTTTTGAGATGCGTTGCTGTGATCTAAATGAGTTTGTAAATGAAATGAAAGAATGTATAAATCTCAACTTCTCATATGTGTTCTATGTTCTACCAATCTGCCCATGAGAAGGTGCCATATAGGCTACTCTGAAATTCATGGATGTTTTTCGATATTGATGTATTTCAAACCTGGTGTTTTTTATCCGACCTTTATAAATGCAGCGAGTAGAAAAACGGCATTGAGAAGCAGAATAACACATCTAAAAGGTCAAAATGATCTTTATAAATTTCCCCAAAAATTCTTGTCTTCTGCACTAAGGGGGTTATTCACAAAAGTCTTAATTGTTGCTTATAGGTGCAAATTTGCCAGATAAAAACAGTCGCAATAGGCTGCTACTGTTGCAGTTGCGTATTTAGAATGAGAATATTGTTGCGGTCGTGACTTTAATATGGGAAAATTGTCACAATCTTAAAGTGCACCTCTCAGCTCAGTATTATTAGTTTTATAAAGTATGTGACTTTATAATGTAAATCAAGTAATTAGGAACAAAAAAAACGTTTGCATATTGAAAATACACCTACTTGAATCTTGTCCCAATTTGAAAGCATGGAAGCTGCCATTTTCTGCCTGACATGCCACTCAAACACTACAGGAACGCCCCCTAACAAGCAGGCTCTCCTCCTGTCTCCAAATCTCACGTGCACGTGCACTAGCATTATCAGGTTACACAGCATCATCCACTACACTGTGCACCATCCCCCACTGTGCATAATCCACCATTAGGCATCCCTCCCACTTTGTTTTGACTGGGGAGGCTCAAAGCATATATGCTTTGAGTCTCCCCAGCCAGTAACGCTGACAACTTCTCCTGTAATTGACTGGGGAAGCTGTCAGCATTACTGGCTGGGGAAGCTCAAAGCACAAGTGCTTTGAGCTCCCCAGCCTAGAGGCGCGCGGTCACGTGCACGCGCAATCACGTGATCGTGTCATGAAGCCGGCTTACTTGTCAATCAAGTAAGCCAGCTTCAGAGGAGTGCCTCCCACTACAGCAGCTGATAGCTGATTGTCGGGTTGGCAGGAAGATACACCGAGGGACAGCATATAATAGGTACGTTTTGTTTAATAAGTCTCTATTACAAAAGGGGAATAATATATATATATTTAATTAAATAAAGTGAAATGTAGGTGACAGGTGCACTTTAACATTAAAAAAATTGTTGCAACTTTACAATGGGGAAATTGTTGTGGATTTGCTATGAGAATCCGCTGTTTGCGAATTCAACAGTCGAATTCACACCTTAGTGAATAACCCCCTTGAGTGTCTTTAAATCTGGAAAACAAAGACTATTTTTGAGCAACAGAGCAACCAAATTGTTTCTTCTTTCCCTTATTTCATTAGCCTGTATTAAACAAAAGCTTTCCACTTGAATACGCTGTGCATATGTATTTATTTTTTTCCAAACAGCACAAATAAAGACTTTAACTACAGCCTTTAAAGTATTTTATGGAAAATGCGATAATAAAAAGGAAAGCTTTTATGCCATTCACAAAAATGATATTCGAGCCACACAAACTTTTACACAGCATCTGGCTTTATTATTACGCTCTGCCCTCATCTCTTTACTCTTTAAAGCCGTTATGATGTGTATTTATGAGTTATACGGTTTGTTTATAGATTTACTTTCTCAGGTTGGTAAATAAGTATATTCCATGGGAAAATAACACTTGTACATTTAAAAGAGTAGAAATATCTGCAAGTTATATCCGCATAACATTAAGTGAATTTCTGACACCTCATAAAGAAATCTGTTTGTGCTGTTCCTGGTTTAATTCCTATCAACATCATCATCCTCCTTAACTTGTCAGTTCATCACTGGAATAATAATGTAAAATTCAAATATCTAACTACTGCAATTTGATTGGAGAGAGCAACCTCTGCCAACCACACAATACTCCAATCACACACAGTACAGAGCATAAAATACCCCCAATAAGCATCCCCATATTAAAGGGTTTATTTGTTTGATTCAGGGTAAACAGCGAGTTTTTACAGTACATAATATTATTATTATTTCATTGCTGCCTCTCTCTAGATAATTCAGAAAAGAAAGCTGTCAGATCATACCCTAGGTGACAATATCAGATATATATATATATATATATATATATATATATATATATATATTTTTCATAGGTCACAGAGCCCACATCACACACATTACAATCAGATTGTAACTGTAGTTAATTTACAGTAATCATAAACTCATTCTGTGCAGTAATTCCATTTTCCATGTTCGCATTTCTTTTTATCTGTTCAAATAATGTTATTTACTACAATATTGCCCAAGGCGACATTTGTTTAAATTAATATATATATATTTTATTCTAGAAATATATTTATACATTTATAGCAACGGGCAAAAGTTTAAAACTGCTAGGAACTGAGTGAAGCCACACGAGGTTACTTTATATCACAGAGAGAATATACATGTGCGTAATTTTTTTTTTTTTTACAGTCTTTCATTCCTGCACTATACGTTTCTATCTTAAGATCCTTTTATTTGCTTCCTCTCAATCTAATTCCCTGAAGGGAACAGATAATTAGCCTTCCATAAATTGATATCACTTGCATGATGAATAGTTGTGCACCTGCACGCATCTGAAAGAGCCCTCTTACTGTAGCAGATCTCATCACACAGAGTGTATTTAACGCCTTGATTTGGAACATCTTGCACTTTAAGCTTTTTCTCTGCCACTTTAAAGGAAAGTTGCTTTATTCGAAAGCTTTTATTTTTTTTATATATGTAAAGGGGAATTATTTCTTTACCCCTTTGTATTTCTAATGAATATTTCTGACCATAATTTACATTTAGAGGCTTAAGGGACATCTAAAAATATCTGTCAGTTACTGCCAAAGTAAAAGTCCTCTGCTCTTAGTAAAATGCTTGTTACCAAATACCAATCAATGCTATTCTATACTTTTAGAAGCCCACGCTGTGTACAAATCCAGTTAACATATTATACCCTGCGGTGAACTGAACATTTTAATCAACCCATTCTTATTCTGAAGTAGTGAATAATTGCATTGTATAAGTCTTTACAACTTAGATCTGTTTCTTTGTCTGTACCTTTAGTATTTGTTTTTTTTTAAATATTTTGTCTTACCAAAGGTCACGATCTCATGAAATATGGGCCTGAATATCTCACTTGCAAAATCATGGCCCTCACTTGTTTAGTTGTGTTATTTAGTGATTCAAGCAATAAGATAGTGTGCAACAGACGGTTGCATGAAACGCTACAGCAGAGCAGACCCACACTGCTACGGTAATAGCACTGTACTGACAAGTAAATCTGTGCCGGACTTTTGACACACTATTGCTACGAAGGGCACAGGGCCACTTTGCTGTAATGAGCTCTGTAGAATGTGTGTGTTTTTTATAGGTTCACTATATTAGCAGATTAAAAAGGAAATTTGATGCATATTGCACATTATTTTTTTTTACTAAGGGTTATGATTTGTGTATTTAGATTGCAAAATTAAAGTCATTTTTTTTTTGGTTAAATTTTAAATGTTATTGTTATTTTGATTGTATTTTAAATACTTTGTTGTAGTCAGTGCTTTTGCTGGGTGGTGAATTTATGTTATTTGCGAGTATGTAACTATATGGCCTGGTTTGTTTTTTATCCCATCAGCCTCAATCAGCATTCATAATGTGATGTCATTTCCCTTTGATGGCTTTTTAAATTCTCTGTTATATTTAATTAACTGCTTAGTGTATTTGTGTAGGTAGGGAGGCCTTGATGGAATACCTGGAAACATACATATTTCTGTATTTAATATGCATTCTTCCTAAAATGAGTGAGTGCATATGCTATTTGCTATCCGTATTCTCCATATGGGACCTGGTATCCTCCTATAGAAACTAGAGGAGAGTATGTTGTTTCATGTATATTTTTCTACAATGAAGACAACTAAGGATATGTTATCAATAAACAACTTCCTGTTTAGGACAATTAAAGCCATGCCCATCCCATTTATTAATCCACTATAGCAAATAAACTGAATAAACAATGGTGTAATGAAGCACAACTGTACAAATGTATTAAACCAAAAATTCCACATCTTGCTGGTTTCCATCCAGTTTTGTTTTACTAGATAGTATAAGTGTATTTGACATGATCTTATATTTCATAACTGCCCTGAATGAATTACACACTCCCAGTAATCAATGAACAATGTCAGTCCTATAATTAAAAACTAGTGTTCTGCAACTGCCTCTTTAAAAGTGAAACAGCAGAAAGATGTGATTTAAAATAGTGTTTGTTTTTGTAATAAGAGTTCAATGTTACACAAGTCTTCTCCATAACGTATATTACCAAAATTTCCGTGTTCATCTAGGGCTTGTGTATTAGAATAGTAAACTTTGGAATCTTGGTAGTTGCTTGTTCTGTACTCCTGCTATGCTTCTGATTATAGAGGTCTGTAGAGAATGAAAGTCTAGTTTGTTTTCAGGCTATTTTCATTCTGATACTGTTTATTTATTTTGGATTTAATGCGCTATATGTGGCAACGTATCCAGTGTGTAGTAGATTTTTTATTTTTTTTGTTTATCCCCTGAGGAAAAAAATTATTTTACGTATTCTTGATTTTGCTTAAAAATGCACTGTGAAAAGTGTATCTAGCAATATAAAAAAAAAAGGATTTTTCTAATTTAACCCCATTCTATAAGCCTTGGCCTTCATAAACATCTGATAAATTAGACCTGTTCTGTACCAATGACTGAAAATATAAATCCTTACTATACATTTTAATTCTCATCATTATCATGTCAGTTGTCCACATCTGTCTAAAGCAGTGGTCGGCAAAGTGCAGCTCGAGAGCCACATGCGGCTCTTTAGCCACCTTGTTGTGGCTCGGAGTGCATCTCCCGAGCCCCGCCCATGACATCTGACACCTCTCCTGATTGGCCGTTGGCAAGTCATGTGGTCGGGAGAATGCATTCCTCCCACTTTGCAGCTCGAAAAAAAATTGTTGCTGCTGGAGGAGGGAGCAAAATGGCTCATTTCTCATCTAAGTTTGCCGACTCCTTGTCTAAAGACCTCATCTGTATGCAGCTATTGCGAGGCCCAAGGATACCTTTGTCTAAGAAGGTGCAGCTTGATAACTGTGGTTAGTCTAGAACAGTGATCTTCAACCTGTGACGCTCCATTTGTTGCTGGACTACAAATAAAAGCCTTTGGCTGTTGTTAGGATACTGGGAGCTGTAGTCCAGCAACACCTGCAGAGAAATATGGTAGAAGTACTAAATAAGTAGCATGGGGGGGACACGCTGGGAGCAGGTCTGTGATCTTCCTTTGCTCCAGAATGGGGCTTCCGCTATAAAGCATGTCATAGTAATTAATAGCATGGCTTGCTGATTGGAATTTGTGTGGTTGCTAGAGGAACCTTTTTGAAGTATTTGAAATAATAGGAAATTGCTATTCCCCGTGCCCCTCGCAGTTCTAGATTATTGTAAAGTCTCATGGATGGCAAGATTATACATTTTTGCTTGTTCTGCACAGTAGGATACACTTATTGCAGTTTTCCATTCAAAATGTCATATATTGTGCCTTTTATTGCCATATAATGTTAACTTGTTGTTACCCTACATTATCTTACTCTTACCACCTTGGATAAAACCATAACAAACATGGAATGAGGAATGTGTTCAATATTTTGATATGGTGGTGATGAAATGGGACAAAGAATGGAATGAAAATGTTACCAAACCTTCATAAATGTTCCTCAATAAACATTTCATTTTGGTCATTTAGACAAATGAATGGTATTGCGACTTACAGCAGGCTTGGCTGCTTTACCACATTTAAAATCAGACGATATTAGCAAATGCCAAAAGTGAGCAAAACCCGCATTAATAAAATACAAATGTCAGTAGCATCGAGCATGATGCCCAGGAGTCTTTCAGCATTAGCAGTAAAGATTATTCAGATTTGGTTAATGAGCCATTAGCATTCTCATCATAGCGTTGCCACTTTTTTTTTCCTCGTAGTTTAAGTGAAGGAAATAAGGCCGCTCGACGGAGGTGATTTTTTTTATTTTTTGGATGGAGAAATGTTCATGTGTTTATTGGAGTTAAACACTCCATTTTATAAGAATTAATAGCACGTTGTGAGATCTGCTAGCAGAAATTTAGGTTCCTATTAAAATGAAGTGTGAAAGATCATTGAACGAAGTGTTTTAGAAAACAAACACAAGTTGAAAAAGTAATTTTTTGAAGACAAATGTATTTGAGAATTGCCTGCTGCTTTTCAATTTGTTCACTATATGGTTCCTCATTAGAGTTATTGTGAATAGTGGAGATATTTTGATACAAGGCCGGATGGATCTTTTCTTTCAGCACATTTTGGGACGTGTTTATCAGGCTTTGCTAATGAAAAGGTCTCTATTTTATTGGCCAGTATTTGCTGCTGCCTTGGCTTGTTTTGATATTTTTGTAAAATAATTACTTTCATTTTATTGAGCCCCGCTCGCCCTTAGATACACTTGCCTTAAATGGATTGTATTCGCTCAGTGAAAACATGCAGTAAATTTAATTAAAACGACATAAGAAAAATAGATTTTTTAACTCTTTGTACATCTGACATTTTTCCTTTCTGCTCTGTTTGTTTCACATGTTGCCAGTAAGAGTTGGGAGATTACATTTGGAGTGAGGCTGAGCTCTACAAAGCACAGATGTGGAACTGGTGTGTGCGAGCTTAATACTCTTTAAAGGGCGAAACTTACAAAAGTCAAACTATTTTTTCTGCCACAAAAAGGTCAAATTATGTTTTCAACTTTTTCACCTCCAATTTTTGCCCATTTTCTGCCACAAAAAGGGCAAAAACGTAACTTTTGACATTTTTGCCACCCCATTTTAGGCGGTTTTCGTGGCAAAAAACAGCCAAAAATGTTGGTAAAGATGGTAGATTCCATGTCTTCTTAAGATTTAATTGTATTTGGTCCTGTGTCTTTAAAGAAACACTAAGTCAAGAAGAACAAACTTTCTGTTTTTGTAAGGCTTGTGGTGCTTCTAGAAATAAACACAGCATTGCTCCTCTGTGACTTTGTTTCTTCCTTTAAGACTAGTAACACTAATAGACTTATGTACATCATATATATGCTGCGCATAATTAAAAAAGCCACACTGTGAATCCCTATGGAACTTACTTTGTTCCAGCCACACTAATGCAACGCAAGAACGTGCACATGTTGGAACACTTCCTGTCGCATTTTCAACAGCGTATATACACCGCGCGAGGAATGTGGCCACATAGGAGGAGCTGCAAATGTCGAGGAAACATTCACAGTGAGTTGGATAAGTACAATAGAAATGCACCTCTAGAAAAAAGTCTGGACTGAAATACACCAGTGTATTTTATAGATGTGCAATTCTAAATACACAGCACATATATGCACTGTGTGAACCTAGCCTTAACTAGGAGTTTCTGAAATCTTGTTCTATGCTCCTCCCACCCCTAATACCTGGACTTGGATTACATTGTATCTGTTGATCTACACCAGTGATTTTCAACCTTTTTTGAGCCGCGGCACATTTTTTACATTTACAAAATCCTGGGACACACCGCCAACCAAAATGACACAAAATAACACTCTGGGAACCTGTGAAGGAATTGGCGGCTCTGCAGGGCAATCTGGGGCTGGGAGAGCAATCAGGAGCTGAGGGGGAAAATCAAGGGTGGGGGTGGATAGCAGGAGCTTGGAGGGGCAAATTAGGGGCTGATGAGGGAAATCAGGAGT